>JANHGB010050478.1:0-103154 GCA_026283785.1 Coracopsis vasa | reverse complement strand
GCCCTACCTTCCTGGCCTTACGCTTTACACTTGTCCCCAGCTTCACGTAGCAATATCTGATAGCTTCGGGTCATTTAGAAATCATAGGTGTCATCTGAAGTTATCTGATATCAGCGTTGTGTTTCTTTTACCTCTTTGGGGATCTGGTCACAGCCTTTGGGAAGTCAATGTGTACTCTCTATAGCACAGCACAGGGAGCTGCTGTTTCAACATGTTTCCTTCAGATTTCAGATGATTTCCCTTGTTCCTTCCTGCAGACAGGTGACTGTGAAAGACCTCTGTGCTGCTTCTGTGAGGATGCCGATTCCCCTGACACATGTTAGCAAACATTGCAAGAGATGCTGATGCTTTTCCACTCAGGTTCGAATACGAATGGGACTGCCACCCATTCATACCTAACCAGTCGTGTCCAAAACATACCCAGCTATGTGGTTTAGTTATCACAACCTGTCACTACCCTGCTTTGGTATGAGGGGCTGAGTTTTTCACCAAATCAAGTGCTATTTCTGCAGTTGCATGGCTGGGAGCCCTTTCTCAAGTGGTATTCACGTTGCACGAGCACATCCCTGCCTGGCTTCTCCACGGCAACCATGCTTCTCAGGTAGCTTCTGGGCTCTGTGATTTGTAGCCCTGACACCACCTTCTTCCGTTTGCTTTACTTCTCCTACTGCTTGCAATTTCCTTTCCTAAATAAAGGAGTTTTACACAAATTTGATGGGTTTCTTGTGTCTGCATCCCCCAATATAAGCTACTCAATCTTTTGTTCTATTTCAATCAAACTTAACAGGGGCACAGGGCTTTTGGAAACACAATGTCGGTAGAGATTCATTGGCATTAGAAAACAAAAACCTTGTTATTGCTCTGCCCTGGAGGAAAGCAGAGAGAGCTCAGCCCTTATCAGTACTGTTTGGCTTCCTTGGCAGCAGAGAATCTAAAGGCGTCTGGCCAGCCAGCACACACATATCCCTGAACCAGCATGTGCTACTCCATGGCCAGGTTACAAGCCAGTAAAATTTGTTTTGGGACATAGAAGTCAGCCTTGGATATATCAGAAGCCAGTCTTTGGGATATTAGAGTGGGGATGTGGATTTAATGCGGTGGAAAGGTGAAGGGAATGGCAGGCGTAAATCCATAGGAAGACTGCGCTTAATTAACTTGGTGTTCATAGCAAAATAAAATATGTCTGTACACAGCGAACCCTTCACAAAAGGAAGTGCTGCGCTGGCTGAGCAGCCAGTCTCTGTTTTCAGGTACAATATGACTGGAACACGTCCTTATCTTTCCAAACCACGACGATAATCTGTTAGCAGCTCCACTTTGTCTGAAGTGGGTATCTTAGAATGATAGAATCACAAATGGTTTGGGTTGGAAGAGACCTTAAAGCTTATCCAGTCCTAACCCCCTGCTGCGGGCTGGGACGCCTCAGACTAGACCATGTCTCCCAAAGCCCATTCAAACTGGCCTTGGAAAATGCCATTTGCATTCGGGCAAAATCTCCGCCATTTTACTTTTATATTTATTTTATGACCAGTTGAAAGTCAAAAATGGTGAAAAGTTTGAAACTCAAACTGGTGAAAAAAAATACAGCGAAAACTTGGAATAAAGCTGCATGCGTGCTTTAAGCTGTGAAATTCCAAGAACAGCAAAGGCAAAAGGGAGGTTTATATGAGTTGACATCCACCATTCTGTCAGCAGGGATAGATGATGGGAGAGCTGCCTCACCTGGCTCTTGACAGCACCAAACCTGTTGAGATGGGACACGTGCCCAAGACACTGAATCACAGCACCTACACAGAGCCATAGAATAGTGAAGGCTGGAAAGGGCCTTCAGATCATCCAGTTCCAACCCAGGGAGCTTTTCAGGCTGGAAGAGGAGCATGGCTCCAAAAGCAAGCTCTTGTGTTGTGGGATGGAACCTAGGAGGCTTAGATGGGATGTAAGGCACAAGCTTTTCCCTGTGAGGGTGTTGAGGCGCTGGCACAGGGTGCCCAGAGAAGCTGTGGCTGCCCCATCCCTGGCAGTGCTCAAAGCCAGGTTGGATGGGGCTTGGAGCAACCTGCTCTAATGGAAGTTGCCCCTGCCCATGACAGGGGGTTGGAACTGGATGAGCTTTAAGGTCCCTTCCCACCCAAACCAGTTTGTGATGCTGTGATTCTGTGATGCATCACTTCATTGAAGGAGCCACAAATGGCATCATAAGGCAGAGATTTGAGGTGAGAACAGCAGAAGTCCTGGTTTCAACCTGGCTGAAAAGAAATGTATGCTCACAGATGGTGAGAAGCACTGGGTGGGGATGTCCTGGACCACTGTCTCTTCCATAGAGTGCCAGAGCCCAGCTGTGGGTTTGCTTTGGGAGGGCTCAGGCCATGCTCCTGTGGTTGTGGAAGCCTCCGTGGTGGTGAAGCCAGCACCAGGCTTTGCAGGGCTCCTAGCCCAGCCTGTGGAGAGCAAGGAATTTCAAGAGGCTTCTGGTCCCAGGCATGAGCCATTTGAATACCTTGGGCACCCTTCCAAGAGGCAAATGAGTGGTTGTTTGATGGGGATCGCTGGATTTGGGGAGCTTTCCCCTTTGTTTTTATATTGCTGTTAAGCAGTTTGTGTTTTGCTGCTGGTACTGGGCTGTAAGGAGCCAGGGTTTAGCTGCTTGTTTGCAAAGGAGCATCTCCTGGAGCTGGAGCGCTGATACACGGGCATGACCTGGGCTTGCTATTTACACTTGACCTCCTTTCAGTCAGGGCTGGGTGTCCATTACAGGCTTTGCTGAGCCCACCCCGTGCTCCCATTAGTGTCTGTGTGCCTGTGCCTGGGGATTAGAGCTCTTTAGCAGCGCGGTTAGCAGGGATTAGAGCGAATTATCACGGGAGAAGCATGTCTCATAGTGTTGCACGAGGCAGGGAGCGTTCCTCCCAGCCCTGCTAAGGGAAGATCGGAGGCAAACAAGCCTGGGAGCGAGATGCTGATCCTGTTTTCCAAGGGGACGCCACAGCTCACGTGGTGGTTGATTGGGAAAGGCAGTAAGGGCCTGACCGCTGCAAGAAGAGGCTTTTTGGCTCCTGAGCAGGAGTGCTTTGGGCACGTGGAGGTTGTTCCTCGCTGCATTTGCGTTGGCTGCACCTCCTGGTCCTGGCTATCTCTGGAGTGCTGACCTGGAGCACGGGTTGCATTAACCCCGTGCTCTGCCGTCAGGTTGCACAAGGTTTTAGTTGTGATGCTGTTGAATCTAAAGCTGCAGAAGGTGTTTTGAAGCTGATTCGAGAGCGTTTTGCCTTTGCAGGGGAGGGGGGTTGAGTGGAGCTAAACCACAGCGGCCTCAGAGCACAACTTCACCTCTGCTGCTGCTTTGTCTTGATGGAAAATCTTTCTGCTGACTGCTTTGCATAGTTCTGAGGAGCGTTGTTGAGCTGTGGCCAAGGTCCCCAGCCTCAGAGGTGGCTGCATCTCCTCTGTGCTTGCTTTTCTCCATTGATGCAGCTGAAATGGGGAGGATGGAGCGAAGCCCTCCACCGAGGGAAGCCCTACTTTGCGTTGCTGCAGGAAGATGATCCATAGGTCCTGTCCCTGCCTGCTGAGGCTGGGGAAACTTTCTGTAACTGCAGTGAGCGTTGACTCAAGCCCTGTGGTTTTGCTTAGCTTTGGTCCAGGGGTTTCTCTTGTGCTTCTTTCCCCCTTCTCCCCCACAAAAGTGGGAGGATGGAGCGAGCTGACCACCCTGTGAGCTCCTGGGACTGCAGGGAATGCTGCTTTCCCAGGATTGCCATCCAACACCCACAGTATAAATCTGGGAAGGAGAGAGGGAGTGGAAAGAACCTGAAGGAGGGCATCAGGCTTGGAATCCGGATAGGGTGGTGAGGTGCTGGCACAGGGTGCCCAGAGAAGCTATGGCTGCCCCATCCCTGGCAGTGTTGAAGGCCAGGCTGGACGTGGCTTGGAGCAGCCTGGTCTAGTGGAAAGTGTCCCTGCCTGTGGCTGGATGAGCTTTAAGGTCCCTTCCAACCCAAACCAGTCTGGGATTCACTTGCTGGTGATGCTGCCTGGTTCCTCCCCAGCTGCGGGATACCCAGAGCCAAACTAAACCCTTCCTCACCTGCCCTGTGCCCAGTTCTGCGGGCATCTCCGTCTCTCTTCTAGCAAGCTTGCACCCAAGTGAGGGTTTCTCCCTTTTATAGGGTGTGAAGCCATTTACCCCAAAGCATGAGGCCCAGTGGAGCATCCTGACATCTCGTCCTCACCTTTCCCCTTCCTCGCTGTCTGTGATGCTGAGTGCTGAGAACCCAAACTTGGAAGAAGTGCTTTTAGGGAAGACAGTTTTCAGACCCTTTATTTAGGGGAAGAGCTCACCCTATGACACACCGCATCTCCATGAGAAAGCTGCTGAATGCCCAAAGAAAGCCGGCTTTGTTGTGCTTTCTGCAGGCTAAGCAGTGTGGGCTTTCGGTTTCCTCTCTTGTTTTTCCCTTGGAGCCCAGCTTTCATCTCACAGTATTTATTTTTCACTGCTTGAAGGAGAAAAAAAGAAGAATTATTTTTCTTTTTCTTTCAGAAAGAAATATATTTATTTTAAATTAAACCAGCAAATGCCTGTGCATCTTGTGCCATGCCTTGCGGAGGGAAGCAGGGCTGGTCTCTGGTGAGTTGCTGCAGGAAGGGGAATCAAATCTCACCTTCATGCTGCCTGGTCCCATCTCATCCCCAGCAAACACCTCTCCCTGTGCTCACCCCTTCTCCCCATCCATCCCTGCTTCCCAGATGTCCCTCTGTTCCCTTTTATTCAGGCTTTCTGCCCTGTTTTCCCTCTCCCCCCCCTTGATTTCGCTGCCCTTCAGTCCGAGGAGCCCTAATTGGAACAGGCCGGCTCCTCTCCTGCTTCCTGCGTGGGAGTGAGAGGCAGCGCTTGTGAAAACAGTTCAAAAGTGCATTGAAAGTTTTAGCCTAATCCTGCCTAAATAACAGGGGGCTCAGTCCGGGGTTCTTTGCCCGGGTGTCCCCGCTCTGGAGCGGGGGGCACCTGGGAAAAGCGGTGGTGGAAACCTGAGATGGGGAGATGATGCTTCCATGGTGCCCGGGCTGCTGCCTTGGGGAGCGTGGGAAGGGTCTCGGCTCCCGGCCCCCCTCTCCACAGCCTCCTCTTATCCTGAGAAAGGTTTCTCGGCTGCTGAACCCTGCTGTTGGGAATGCTTGTGTGTGTTTCGGCTTCCCCCATCACTAGCTCTGACATGGGTTTGTGCCTTGGGAAGGCTGGGATGGAGGGGAATTGGAGCAGCAGGGGCATGAACTCGGGCAGCTTTGAGCTTGTCATAAACTGGAGATGGAGAGGCTTGGGGGTCTTGGTGGTCATGCGCTTGCAGCGGGCACATGTGAAGAGGGTTGCAAAGGCTCTTGGAAACTCCTCTGTTCCATCTCAGATGTCCAGCAATGGGAGGAGATCCTGGACAATGGACACCTCAATGTGAAGCAGCACTGGTGTCATGCGTGGGGGCTTAAGGAGGATCTTGGGTAGCTCAGGGCATAGGGATTGAGGTCTTTTGAGGGAGAAAGTCCCAAATTCCTGCCACCCTTGGATGCATAGTGTTATAGAGAAGACTTTTCTTGACTCTCTGCAAATGATCTGGTTTGAAACCAAGAAGCATCTTTTCCCAAATGTGTCCTCGTGCCTCTTCCAAGCCACCAGAAGACCAGAAATCCTCATGATACCAGAGTACTGCACGGTTAGTTTGAGACCTGGGAAGGGCAGAATAAGGATGCTGTGTAGGGAGCAGGTTTTACCTGGGACAACAGCGCGGTGGGTTCCTGGCCTTGCTGTCCATCCATCAGAACAAGGGCAGGAGGAGGTCATCGGGTCAGGTACATCCATTTACATGCAGGCTCCTGAGTAAAAGAGCAAGGACCAGACAAGGGCACACTGACTGGGAAAGAAAGTGAGTGGCCGAGGGGAGCTTTAAAGAGGCATTGACCCCGAGTGGAAACTCGGGTGAAAAATGACTTTGCTTCCATCCTCCTGCTTGGAGCATCTTGGTTTTTTGTTCCCTTTGCTGCCATTTGTTTTGCTTATGCAATCAGATGCTAATGCTTTGGCGTGCAGCGGGGCTGCTTGTGTTTTAAGGTCAAAATCCCTGAAGTTTGTAAATCATACTCCTTTAAAAAGATCAGATGCATGGAAAAAGTTTATACATGGGGAGCCTGGTGAGAGCAGAGCGGGAATGTGGCTGGGAGATGAACTCGGTGATACTGACCTCCTTGTCCATTCGCTGGCTGGTTTTCTCTCAGGCTCCATATCTGTTGGTGCAACACCTGGTAGGAGTTGGTGGGATTTGGGCATGAAACCCATATAGGGATGCAGTGCTGGCTCTTGGTAGCGTTATTGTCCTCTTGTCTTTCTGAAGTCTTGTCCCCAGGGATATTGGGGAGCTGGTGGAAGAAGAGGGCCTGGTTTTCAGAAGCCTCTGGGATCTTAGTTGCAGCTAAGATGAGTAGATGTCCCTCTCTGCCTTCCCCCCGTGCAAGGCAAATCATAGAATGGTTTGGGTTGGAAGGGACCTTAAAGCTCGTCCAATTCCAGTCCCCTGCCACAGGCAGGGACAGCCCCACTGCTGTGCTTGCTTTTTGGGTTAAACCCCTGACATTTCTAAACTGAGCTCGGGTGTAACAGATGGGTTGATGCTGGCTCCTGCTTCTCCGGGTGTATTTCTCTTGTGCCCACATGTGTACAGGGCTGTGAGCGTGTGTGTGTGGTTATGGACAGCAGGAGGGACACAAAAGGAGACCTTTTATTTGTGCAAGATTTGATCAAAATCTTGGAAACAGGTTTCAGATGGTGGCGAAAGCTGAAACCGGGGACCTGAGCCTGGTGGCTTTTGTTACAGAAAGGCTGCTTCACTCTGACCTTTAGGCATCCAAACTGAAGGCTAAAGGGCTTGTCTGTGGGTGCTGGAGGACATCACCAGGGCTTAATTTTCCTCCCCAGGCAGTAACTCCCCTGTACGCAGCAAAGCTGCATCAAGCAGAGCCAGGTAAAGCCCATTGTGCTCCCTGGCCCTGCAGGGATTCACAGAGAAGATGATACTGAAGTAAATCCAGTAAATGCTTAAGTAAATTAAGTAAAGCCTCAAAAGCAGCAAAGGCAGAATTTAGATTAAAAACTCCATCCCTGCCATCTCTTCCAGGTTCACAAACACTCATGGAGGGCTTTACAAACACATTTCATTTGACACATAGGAGCTTTTCTGTCTACATGGGACACTGCTGACTCAAATAAGGCTTCTGCAAGCATTTGCAGGCTTGGGGCTTTGGGGCTGGTTTGTCTTCTGAAGAAATGGTAACTGATAGCTGTGATCTAACGGGAAAAAGAGGAGATGATGTTTCAAAAGCCGAGTACACCGTTATTTGGAGAAGAAGCCTTGAAATGGACATTCTGGTTTATTTTGGTGTCTAAATAGAAACCCTGTTGTGGCACTTTGTGTTTTCAACTTGAAAACAGACTGTTTGCTTCTCCGGTGACCTCTCTCTGGGAATCACTTTTAAGTCTTCCCTGTTTTGACGCGGTGTTTGTGCAGAGCTCAGCGTTCACCTTACCAAACCGAAACCTTATCCCCCGCTACTGAAAAACTGATTCACTGGGTATGTACAAACCCAACCTGAATCCTGCTGGAGAGGATGAGGGGGGACACATGAGAGGTATTTACTTGTGTCATAAGTAAACCTCACCTTGTCCTGCTGCTTGTATAAGGAGACCACCTCCATATAGGTTTTTGCGAGTGATTCAGTGTTCAAATTGGGGTTAGAAACGTTCTTTAAGCCCAACTTTGACTCATCTTCCCATAGCAGCCGGGAGCAGGGATCTGCTGTTTAACCAGCCGGTGGAGGGGAGCAGATTCCTGGGTGGTCCCTGTAACCACAGAGCACGGAAAAGCAAAGCATTAAAATGTAACATGAGGATGAAGGGAAAGGGGCACTGAACCACTTTCTCCCAGTGTTATCTCGGCGCGGCAGATGGAGCGCAGAGATAGTGAGGGTGGCTGCTCGTTTTTCCATGCCCTCTCCAGCCAAATCCAGTAAATAATGAAGTGTAATTTGCCAAATAGCCTTTCAGTGCATTATTTGCTTTCGAAGGTCCTGATACTTCCACTGTGGCAGGCAATCCTTGATTTATGTGGTGAGGTTAGGGGGAGGAATCAGGTCCCGAGAGGCTTGGTGTTGGGAATTCTAGTACTAATGCAATTCCTTCTGTGCCTTGGTAACTAACTTTAGAGGGAGCTGTAAATAGAGGGGGGGAGTTTTGCATGCCTTTTACTTGGGGACGATAGGTGGAAAGTGCAAAGATGGAGACAAAAAGTTGCTTTGTTTGGATGAGCAGTGGAATTGCATTTGGTGCATCCAGCTGATGATGTTGTTTGAACTTTAAATGATGCCTGTGAGTTTGGCTGGGGAGGACCTGAGTGGAGCAGGAAGCCCAGACTGGGAATCACAGAATCCCAGACTGGTTTGTGTTGGAAGGAACCTTAAAGCTCATCCAGTTCCAACCCCCTGCCATGGGCAGGGACACCTTCCACTAGAGCAGGTTGCTCAAAGCCACATCCAACCTGGCCTTGAACACTGCCAGAGATGGGGCAGCTGCAGCTTCTCTGGGCACCCTGTGCCAGTGCCTCGCTGGCTGTGAGGGAGGCTGCAGATGGCATCCCTGAAGCAACATGTGAGCATCCAGCCTCCACCTGCTCTTTCTCATCCCCATGTAGGCACTACTGCTTGTGCAAGGAGTAGCCAGCGAAGTGTGTCTGTGCATGTAACTTCCTCCTCTTCGGTGGAATTGCATCTGGGGATGGATTCGGCTTGTTGTGTTTGCTTGAAAGGACCCAAAGGGTGGCTCTTGCAGCATCTTGTGGCTACCACCTTCAATTAATATTAATAGTGATTCTTGCATGGTCAGCGAATTCTTCAGGAGGAAAGAATCCACCCTCAGTCTGCATGCATATTACAAAGGATGTTTTAGGCAGTGTGCAGCTGTAATCAGTGGAGCTCAGCTTGGCAATTTTAATCCCCCGCTGTCTAGTTTGGGGCTGCTTGTTATGCAGCCAGCATTCACTCAACATAATGGTTGCTACCTGCCAATGTGCTTTGAGGGATATTGTTAGCATTAAATTTGCCATTTACATTTTCATGTTTGACATAATTGAGGAATGAATGCTCTTATGAAAATTAAACTTGTGGTCCTCCTGGACTACTGTAACCCTGTTAAAATGTAATGCGATTCTTGATGCGTCTTCTTTTGGTTTTTATTAAATAGAATAGCCGTATGACTAATTCCCCTGGCCTAAATGTAGGCTGGGAAGGAGCATTATTGATAGGCCTGAGCACAAATGGCCCTCTAGACTCAGCCTCTAATGGCCTAATAATGCATTATACTTGAATCAGAAATACTTTGAGTTGTAGTGCTTATTGCCATTATTGAAAACACCTGGATGCTCCATTCATCAAGGTTACATCAAAATGGGCCCATTTGTTTATTAGTCTGTCAGTAAACATCTTTATTTAGTTTCGTGTTGCTCTGCTCTCAGTAGCAGCGGGAAGGACGAGCCCATGTAGTGTATCTTTCTGTGCTTTGCCGTTATTAGTCTTCCCTGAAAAAGATAATGAGAAGTTTGGATGGCTTCATAAAGAAAACATTTTTCTTGGGAATTGTTCTTTTTTTCCCCCCCCTTTTAGAAGATGAAGTTCAAGAACAGCCACTGGGTGTGGAGTTAGGAAGAGCAAATTGCAGAAACAAGCAGAAACTGAGGTTTTAAAACAGGTTTTATGACAGGCAGCCTCTGGAACATTTTTACTCCTGTTGCTACTGCTCTTTCCCACCCGAAGAGGTTTCCTGCATGAGGGATGCTAAAGGATGGGTACAGCTGCTGGGCATTACCAGTGTTCACAGGCAGGCATCTCACACAAGGGGACCTGTGCGCAGGCAGGCGTGTTGTAGGATTAGAGCTGCGATGTCCCTAGCAGGGGGGTTGGAACTTAATGATCTTAAGGTCCTTTCCAACCCCAACTATTCTATGATTCTGTGCATTTCTGTAGTTCTGCCAGCAGCCATCCCACTTCATCATAAGTATTTCACTAAACTGCTTTTGCCCCTTTTTTTTTCCTTCCCTCCCTGGTAAAAGGATGGATTAATTTGTGTTTGCCAAGCACTTTCACTGGGTTGAAAGCTATGGAAGGTGGTCCCAGTTTCCAGCTGAAGAGGAAAGAGTTATTGAAATACATTGACCTTGCAAAATCCCATCTCTCTCAGGCTAGCTGAAATAGTTTTTCTTTGTCAGCAAATGTTAGCTTTGACTATTTATTCAGGTTTTCTTCTGAAAGCGAAATCTCTGAATATGACATTTTTGATTGTCATATCAAAACAGTGAAAAGATCAACATTGAGAGACAAATTACTCCCTTTTTCTTTATGCTGTTTTGCTTTGACATTTCCCAATCAAAATTCTTCAGAATCTGTAATTCCATAGAGATCATAGCTGGAAATATGATGCAGAGCAGACAGCTCCAGCAACACTTTAGGAATGAACTGAGCTCCAGTTGAACCAGGGCTTTCCTTAGTTCGGGCTGGATAAGAAAGCATTACTCTTGAGTATGCTTTCTGTGCGTGACCCAGTGTTTGTTGCTAACGATGAAGCATTTGTACCTTGGCTTTAAAGACAGGCACACTTATGCATGTTACTGGCATTTATGTTGGCAAGTTTAGTTATACCACCACATGCCTGCTCCCTGGTGCTCAGGTAATCTGTCCCTTATCCTACATCTCAGGAAACCTAGTCTCTTCCCAGATCTATGGCTGTACTATCTCTCATGGAACACTGCTGCAGCATCGGTGGTCAGATCCACAAGGCAAGACTTCTGGGGGCAGGGAGATGGAGAAGTTAGTGTGTGTGAGCCAGTAGGTGAGATGAAACATTAGAAAGCAGAGCTCCTAAAAGTGCATGTGGTTTCATTTTCCAAGTAACTTGAAGAATATGGGTGATTCGTATGAGGGTCACACAAGGGGGTGGCTAGAAGGTATCTGAGTTGTAATTCCAGAGTTTGTTACCATTGCCATTCTGGACAGCCACAAAGAGACATGTTTCTGTGGTCTCCTTGCAGAGGGTTTGCTGCTCATACAGCTTGGTGTGTGAGTGCACTAGTTCCAGATCATATCCCTCCTGTGGCAGTAATGAATTGGTCTAGTTGGTGTTTGAGGTGTTCAGAAATACCAGGGCATGTCAGTGGGTTTTCTTGATGGATATGGAGCAGGGAACACTTGCAACCTGGATGGTTGTTAGCTGGTGTTACCAAAATTAATAGGAACTCTTTATTATGCCTTTTTGAGCTTGCTATATAGAGTTTGTGGAGTACTGCTGCGGACCTAATTCCTCTCTCCAGATTCCTTCTGCTGCATGTCCATCCAACTTGAATTCTGGCAAGATGTGTTTCCTGGAGGTCCTTACTTTTTTGTTGCTGTATGCTTTATTTTTCCCTAAGCATAGGAGGATACAGCACAGAGCACACTGTGATCAGCAAGACGGCTTATGCATTATGGAATAATTTGGACAACCTACAACTGATCTTAGTACATTTGGGCTATTGCTTTATTTTGAATACGTATAATTTTGTTCGGAGCATGGGAAGAGGATTAGAAATTGAAACACCATAATCCTTAAAATTTATTGAAAAGAAAGAAAAACCTCACTCTGAACCCTAGCAAAAAGAAAAAATTCTATTAGTATTGGCTTCCTCAGTGCTCACATCTATTGAGTTTCTTCGATTACTAAGAGGAGCGGTGAATACTTGCAAACTAATCCGTCCCTAAATCAATCTTCTCGTACAGCTGTTCAGGATCAGTGAGTGTAAGTTCATGATGTTGGAAGAGAGAATGATACAGCAAGATATGAGGCAAGTGGTGCCACAGAGCAGTAAACATGTCTGAGACACCTGCTATCAATTACAGCTATTTCTACAGTGATCAGTTTGATGGGAAGGGTTTAGAGACAGGAGCAACAGAGATTGGAGATCTTCAACCGCAAGTGGGAGAACTTGCTCTGAGTAAATTAGCATTCCTATTTAAAGAGAGAGGGGACGGACATTCATATAAAACTGGCACAAAAATCTCTGAACCAGCCTTGCAAATCCTGTATGAGCGTGTGAGCCAGAATTCCCATGTCTTACCGCAGGTTTGGCTTGCGTCACGGCTCTGCTTAGTCACTGAGGGAAGAAAAAAACTCAAATACCTCCAAATGCAGGATCCTGACAGCTTCTTCTCTAATTAAAGACACTGAAAATGTGTAAGAGCCTCCAGTTTTAATTCAGAAGTTCAGATGTGCGAAAATCCTTTCTGGAAGTGTGGAAATGCATGCCAGTCTGAGAGGTAGAAACAACCTAAATCTAAAGAGACCATGTGAATTGTTTCACCCTCGTATGCACATGTAATCTGGACAGGCTGCTTATGGTTAACTGTTCTTCCAAGATGTAAACACCAGAGAATCTGGTCTCCTGCTTGTTTGTATTCGGCTGGTAGTGAAAGCATTCACCCGGAAAATAGGAGACCAGAGCTTCCTGGCTCGGGGTTCTGGGAGGTCTGCTTTCCAGCTGGATTCCCAGACTCCTGCGAGTCAATACCTGTGTGTTGGGTGTGATGCTTGCTTCCAGCCTTGCTGGCTGATGTGGCTGGTGATAAAGCTCCAGCCTGCTGGTGTACCTCCCAGGCAGCAGGGCCCTGGGCCCCACTCACCTTTCCTGCCCAATTCACACCCATGTGTGGGGAAAGGGCCAGAACATGCAGTCTATAAGGTTTCCAGGGTTGGTCATCCCCTGCTTTGGTTTGTGGAAGAGCACACCGCACCCACTGAGCTGGAAGGAAAGCAGGACCGTGATCTGGTGCTCAGAGACTTAATCCTGGTCTGTGCTGACTACCAAGGACTCCTTGGGTTAAACAAGTGCTGGATGAAAACCAGACACTTCCCTACCTCCTCTCTGCTGGTTGCGCTCTGCAAGGGAGCAGTGGCCTGGGCTGTTCCTTCCCAGAGCAGATGAAAAACTTGTGGTTTGCTGGGGCTGAGAATAGGGGAAGCAAAATCCAGCTTCCTTTTTGGCATAAGAGTAAGTTACTGTATGCTATAGGATCACAGAATGGTTTGGATTGGAAGTGACATAGAAGATCATCTAGTTCCAACCCCTATATATAGATGCTCTGAGCCCAAGGCAAGTGGGCTGTCTTAAATCTCAGTGTTGGAGGTTAAAGCTGATTAAATAGGGAGATTTAGGTTGGATATAAGGCAGAAGTTCTTCCCTGTGAGGGTGCTGAGGCGCTGTCACAGGGTGCCCAGAGAAGCTGTGTCTGCCACATCCCTGGCAGTGTTCAGCGCCAGGTGGGATGGGGCTTGGCGTGACCTGCTCTAGTGGAAGGTGTCCCTGCCTGTAGCAGGGGGTTGGAACTGGATGAGCTTTCAGGTCCCTTCCAACCCAAACCAGTCTGGGATTCTGTGATGCTCTGGGCATTTTACCTGTTGCTCCTGATGGGCTCTGAGGCCACCTTTGACCAACAACATCAGCCCAAGCAGTGTGAGATAACTAGGGAAGGGCTCTCTGTGAAGACTAAGGTGGCTCTCGGTTGTGTCATTTTTGGTACCCAGGTTCTGCTAAGCCCCCAGGAAGTCTCCTGGCATCAGCTGCCAAAAAGAGCATCTCCTCATGGAGCTTGGTGCTCCACCGGACGGTGGGTGGCATTTTGCGACCTATGGCACTAGATGGTGCTCACACACCGGAGGAGGCTCCTGCCGGTACCGGGCAGCGGTACTGGGGGATGCGGCAGATGCTGGGTTTTCCCTGGGGAAAAACAACCAAAACAACCCGATCGGATCAAACTTGAGTAAATGAGAGTTGCAAAAATTGCTTTTCCTTCGCTTCTCTGAGGTTTGGCACAGGCAACTGTAGTGAATACAATTAAAATTGATTGAGTGCGAATGTTTTAATTGTATAATGTCTTTTTCATTGATAATCTCAATAAGCTAATCTAATTAAGGATAATGGGGATGTGAATGGGACATTTAGGACCTGTTCAGCCATAATGGACTCAGAATGTATGAGCAGAACCAAACCGCATGGGTTCGTTGGCCATGCTTCCCTTAAAGCTGCTTCACTTGCAATCTCCCCCTCTTTTCCTTAGCTACCAGAGCATGGCTGCCAGCAGAAGAATGGGGACAGCACTCTTAGGCTGGAGCTCCAAGGCTTCCCCATTCATATTGCAATTGGGGTGCTGGGGATGCTGTGGGAGAACATGATGTGGGTGCAACTGAGCTGGGTCTTATGGCTCACACGTAACCAGCCCTTTGGCTGTTGGGGTCTGGAAGCTGCTTTGTTTTGAAGTGGAGTACCTTCACCTCAAGAGGAAGGTGAAGAGGATGGTGGGTGTAGTGCCTCCATTGCCTCCTCCCTTGAATGGAGGGCATGTGTGGAAGGGGAGGAGAGCTGAGGATGCATCCCACCACAGGTCCTGTGCCCAGGGTGACCATAAGGCTTAGCATGCCCGCTGGTGTGCTCATGGCACAGTAATGAGGCTTCCCAATTCATCTGACAAAAGAGATACCCATGTGTGTCTGTAGTTCAAGGTGACAGTCTCTCTTCCAGTTCCCTCAAAACCTCACTGAGGTTCAGCTGTGCCCCATACCATTTTACTTACACACCATCCTTTGTGTCTCCACCAAGTCATGGATCTTTCTGTCCAGCCTCCTCCTGCCCTGGCCATCCATGGCATGGGGATAGAGCAAGGTAGGGGCAACCATGGGACTCATTTCCTTCCCCTCACCTGAGTGTGGCTTTCAGTATGAAAAGATTCTTGCTTCTTCCATGTGGTCTCCCAGATTCCAGCTATTTTCAGCTCACGTTTCTGCAGGGAACGGGGTTATTTTTGAGTTGGCTGATGTTTCTGTGTTTCTAGTAATCTGTGGTGGACTTTGATTTTTGAGTAGCATGAGAATTAAACCATTATATCTTCCTATTAATTTCCAGTACAAGCTATTTCCATAGTTCAAGATGAGAAATCTACTGTGGGTGCAATTCTCAGCAAGAAAGACTGAAGCTGTGCAAAGAAAGGGAAAGCATTAAAATACTGCAATGGATTTCCCATAATCTTATCAGCAATATTCTGGATCCTAGCACTAAAATTGTGTGAAACATCTTTCTTGGGGAACACTTCATTTTGCAGTCCCTTTCCAGCCCCACACCAGCTGAAGCCCTGGTCTTTATTAGCCCAAACCCAAATCCTGGGCTGATTCACAAGCCAGGGCACGAATCCATTGAGACAAAGGAGACTGCCAATATGAGCCCCAACACTTCTGCAGGCACCTCAGCACCATTGCTGCTAGTTTATTCACTAGGAGCCCTAACCCTCAACTGTTCATAGGCCAGGGGCTGCATTTCATCCCCTTCATCCCAAACCATCTCCATGTCTCAGATTAAGATCCTAACCTCAGACCATTTCTTTCTCTTGTGCCACCCCTTGCGTTCTCTCCCTCCCCAGAATGCAGCTGAAGGTTTTATGCCTCCCCTTCCACATTCACCCAACCCAGTGTTGCTTTATTTAGCAGTATTCTGTGAAACTCCCTTCAAATATACTGGGTCCTTTTTCTCCTGGTTTGGAGGCATCCTGCTAAGCAGTGTCTTGGTGAAGACCCTGCCTTTTCTAAAGCAGATCATTTGTTCAGATGCACTGCATTTTATTTAACAACTAAGCTAAATTTTGGTAGAGGCAGTGAATTAGGCAGCCAGTAAATATGGCAAAAATAAGCCAAGTTCTCCTACATGAGGAGTACAGCACCCAGTAGAGCTCTTGGGGTGGCCTGAAGCATTCAGGAGAGAGATGTGTGTGACCCAGTGCTGGTCAGCAGCAGGTGGCTTCCAGCAGTGGTGATTCAGCACTCTGCCTCCTGGTTTCATCTCCTTTGGGTCAGCCATAAATCTTAGTGACCTGTGAGGAGAAAACTAGAGAGAAGTGCACCACATTAGCAGCTGAGGACAGAAAATCAATATAAAGTCCTACTGTACTGGCAATCGAGTAACTGGCTAGAAATATAATGGGTTTTTTTCCTTGGTGCTCTCTGAAAATGTTGAGGTTACAATAAACTCTGAGAGCAGACCATGAAAATAAGGGAGGAAAGAAGCTCCGGCCTGAAGCCTGAGCAGACTGAAGTCGTGCTGTGATTTGAATGTATCTACTGTGATTTGAATTTATCTGGCCCTGTGGTCTGATCTAAATATAATTTACATATCTGACTAATAAATAGCATGGCTTTCTGTATAAATTAATACTATATTCACTGCAGAAAGACATGTGAAACTTGACTTGCTTAAGGGAACTCCTCAAACTTGTACATTTTTCTCATAGAACAACCTGGTTAATTCGAAGTAATCTAGTGTTTAAAAACTATGTGTGTTCATAGATACATGATGGTTTGTGTTGGAAGGGATCTTAAAGCTATCCAGTTCCAACCCCCTGCCATGGGCAGGGACACTTCCCACTAGACCAGAATCATTGCTTAAATATGTAGGCAGTAGTGTTATTTCCCTTTACTCTTAGGGATTACTATACCTTTTGTCATAGAAGTGATATTGAGGGCACTCACATAGGCCCACGTGCCATCAATGAGACTAATTCTCCCATTTTGCCCCAAATGAGAGTTATTGATTCAAGACACCAGGGAAACACAAAGTAAAGCTTAAAGGAAAGCTCGTTCCATAAGTCTGCTATCAAAGTAACATGAATCAACTTTAAAACTAGATGAGAAATTCCTGTTCTTGAATGCATAATCAAGTACTGAATTGACTGCAGCTTGCCCGGCTGTGAAGCGGGGCAGGGTGGGGAGGGATGGTACATCTCCCCATCCCAAAGTCCGCCTGAGCTGTAACACTGGAAATGTAAACTCCACGGCCAGACCCACATACTTCTTTGAAGCTGCACTCATTTATCCCAGCTGAGTTTCTGTGCTTTCAAGTATGTTTAGCTATCAGCATTTTTCCCTGTGGTTCTTGATTTTGTGGGTGTCCGCTGAGCACAGTGGCTGGTGTGGGAAGGGCTGTGCCTAATAGCCAAGCTTAGCTTTGTACGTCTGGCTTGTTACTGTTCTACTTTGCATTAACATACTCAAAAGAGGGGAATCCAGTTGAGAGAACTCACACAGGCTCGGAAAGTTGGGGCTGTTGAGCCTGGAGACGAGAAGCTGCATGAAGACCTCAGAGCAGCTTCCAGTGTCTGAATGGGGCCTACAGGGATGCTGGAGAGGGACTCTTTAACAAGGACCTGTAGTGACAGGGCAAGGGGTGATGGATTCAAACTGAAATGGGAGATTTTGGTCAGATATAAGGAAGAAATTCTTCCCTGTGAGGGTGCTGAGGCGCTGGCACAGGGTGCCCGGAGAAGCTGTGGCTGCCCCATCCCTGGCAATGCTCAAGGCCAAGTTGGACAGGGCTTGGAGGAACCTGCTCCAGTGGAAGGTGTCCCTGCCCATGGCAGGGGTTGGAACTGGATGGGCTTTAAGGTTCCTTCCAACCCAAACCAGTCTGTGGTTGCATAAACTCATGGAGAAACCCCGTCTTGGGCCTGCTGGGACTTCTCTTGCCCCCTCAAAGTGACTGGTGAGGATCTGTTGTGCTCAGCTTGCATCCAATTTGTGGTCAGTGTGTATGGAGCCAGCCATGAGCTCAAGCTGCAATGCTGAGGTATCCTCAGGGTTGTGCAGTGGAATTAGCAGCAGTGAAGGTTAGACTTGTGTGTTTGCCTGAACAGCTCATCTGGCATTTGGAAAACTTAAGCCAGCATGAGCCATTGTGTGGGCCAGTTGTGGAAAAGAGGAGGAAATTGTCTGCAGTTATTCCCCTTGTGACTGACAACCTTCCCTAAGTGCATTGAGAGCTAATTTTCCTCCCTGCTTTTACACATAGTAAAGCATGAACAGGTTGGGTGGTTAAGGACTGTGGTTTAGGGTGGGAGAGAGGCAACCCAAGGGCCTCTTCCACACAGATTTCTTCATCTACTCTTTCTTCTCATACTGGAAGAGTTTAGGAAAATACTGGGAGAAAACTTTATATGAAGCAAACATCCCTTTTTGCTCTGTCCATGGGCTCCACTATGTTTTGTTGGAGATGAGCTGTTAATAGGCATGGGAATTTATCCAAGCACTTTTATCTGGTGCAGATAATCCTTTAGATTGCTTCTTTCCTCTTTCTGTTACTAGAAAGGAAGTATCTTTAAGGGAAGACCCTTTCCCTGCACTGATCCCAAATATACATGTGTGTGCTCATAAAGACAACATTCCTACCATGCAACTAACTTCCAGTTTTATGTTTTTTCTTCTTTGTTATCTAATTTAGCTGATTAACCAGATACTTGTTCTATCTTCCCATTGCCTGATGGAGTTACATGCTCTTTTTATCAAAAATCAGAGGCAAGTATCAAGCCTTTCTGCTGTCAGCTTGACCCTTAGTAAGCATTTTACAAAGAGCTGAAAAATTACACAGTGGCCTAAAAGAAAATAGAAACATAACCTAGATTTATGCTTATCCCTTTAGGAAAAAGTGAAGTGTAGGTTTCAACCAAGTTTAGGATACTGAGTGAAAGGGCTGTTGGTATTTAATAGTGCTTTATTGACCCCTTTCAGACATTTATGCCTTTGGAAGCCAACTGACTTTTCAGTGGAGATTTCTGGGCATGAAGTGCTGTTGTAGCGATTAAAATAGCTGCTGCTCGCTTTTATCAGAGAACAGGCACAAAAAGGGCATAATTGCTTGCATAAAAAACTTAGTGATGATCCCACTTCCTAAACTGTAACTACTCGAGTGCATTTCTTTTAGCCATGGCTTCCTGTAAGATCTGATTTTGCACCAGATTTCAACAAAATATCTGTTCTAAACTCTTTTGACACACTTTGAAAAGGAGAAGAGAAGATCTTAAGACTTTGGGTATGCAGCTGGTTGGGAACTGCACTTGTCAGTGGGTCTCTGCTGAGCTGGGAATCAGCATCAAAAGGGTCTGGTGCTGTTTGTATTTGCACTAGTGATTTGGATGATGGAGAAAGAGCGCTTGTTGAATTCCTGGTCAATGTGGAGCGGAGAATGACTGCAGACATGCTAGAGAAAGAATTGAAAATTGCTTAATGATCAAAAGATCTGTCCTTTCTTTCCAGGTCCAACTCCCCTTTTGAAGGTACTTGTTAGGCTTCTGCTGTTGGCACCTTCCTTGCTTGCACACCTCTTGCCTCTGGTTGGTGTGAGCCCCTGGGGATCAGTGCTCCACCTCCACAACTCAGCCCGTGTTTTGGGCCTCCCAGAGGCTCTCTTCCCCTGGGTGGACTGATTTTAACCAAGCGGGGTAGCAGCATGCATGCAAAAGTGCCATCCTGACAGAGATCTCCTCCACCTACTACTGAGGCTATGAGCGGCTGGGGCTGGGTGGGTGGCAAGGCAAGGAGAAGCGGTTAAACCGGCATTTTTGCTTGTAGGAGGCAATGTATAAATGTAAGTCAGCACAAAACTTTTCCATAGTCCTAAAATATGTGTCATCAAAGATAGATGGGGTGGATTGCCTAGGAGGACTTTCTGCAAAGAGGCCTGGACAACTGCTTTAGACTAGGCGCAATTCCTAGATAGTTAAAATGAACAGCAACATATCTCAGCCTGTATGTATACACAAAAAGAGCAGCCCTTGTCTGGGAGAGCTTAGCCCACATCTAATTGATTGTCATGTGTTTTTCATTTAAACTCACTGTTAAAACACAAGAAAGAACAGCAAAATCCTTTTGAATAGGTTTCAGAATATCTTTTGCAAGTTTTTTGTCTTCAGATAATTGGCCAGGGAGAGTAGTGGACCCAAATTGTTCTGTTCTAGCAAGGCTCCAAAGAACTCATGTACATGATACTCCTTTCTGACCCCCTCACACCATCCAGCTCCCACTGAAGTCAATAGCCATCTCATGAGGGGTCATTGGTAAATCTGTGTGTGATATCTGAACCAAATGGAAGCTCTAAAGTACAAGGCACAACCACTGTTCTTTATGACACAGGACTTGAGTCTATCGAGGCGAAGGGAAATCTTTCCTATCCACAGAAGTCCTAGTTTCCTATATTATGACCTATATTGACAATATTAAATCTCAAAACTATACTGTTACACTGATGACTTTGTTCCATTGACTGTACAGCTCGGTACCTATAAAATGGCAGGATGCATTTACTGTAATTCAATTAGATTTAATTGAATTAAAACTATTATTAAATTCAGCCAAAGGTAAGTCTATGGAATTTTTTTCTAATAACTCAAAAAGCTCAAGTCTGGATGAGTTTAAAATAATAATCCTACAAGAGAATATGATTGAATAAGTAAGGACATACAAACATTTAGAAGTCCAGCTAGATCTGAAACTGAACTTTATATATCATATAAATCAGTCATTACAGAAATTGAAATGAATTTGGGAGGGTTTTCTCAACCTAATTTTTGGTCTGCTTTTAAGTATTTAAAGAAAGATTGATTTCATGCCATTTTAATTGGCTTAATCCAGCTAGGTATGGAGGCCCCTGTGTTAACGTAACAAAACATCCTTTATCATCTGGCCATGGGGAAACTCTTAGAGCTGTTTCCTTAAGTTGCAGCAGCCTGTGGCACTGAAGACCTTATGTTTTCTAACATGTCATTTTAAGCAGCTGCTCCGCTACAGTTTCTTAAGACTTCCAGATAGAGTGGTCCAAACACTCACTGTTTTCAGCCAACCCTTCTCTTCCTTCCTTTCTCTCTCCTTTAATGTCTTCTCTGTTGATGACGTGTAGTGGGACAGTCAAACAACAGGAAAATGAATTAAGGAGACTTCAGCCCTGAGATTTTTTTCCATGGATGCAGAAAGGCAATTAGGAGTCATTCCCTGTGCTGTTGATGAGACTGCAAATCTTTATCTACTGGTTGTTACAGTCGCCAGCAAGGAGCTGAACATACAGTTCAGTTAAATACCTAAATTAAGTACCAAAAAAGTGCCAGGCATTGCCTTTTTCCATTTTAGAGCGGTCAGGATGAGTTGTTTTACATCTTCTGTAACCAATCATGTTAGGTACAGCTTTCTTGCTTGGCATGTCTCTGGTATCGTATGGCCATGCCCGGATAACCAAAAGGCAGAGGGCTGATAGAAAGGACCTGAGTACGAAAAGGTGGTGTGGGATCACAGCCTCGAATGGAGCCTGTCTCCTGTTTAGGTGCATGGAGTGTGTACCAGTAAAAGTGTCTTCCAGCAATTACTAGAACTGGAATGTGAGGATGTAGTCACTGGGAAATTAAGTTAGTTGTAGCTTTGGCTGAATGCTCACAGAAACGGTTTGCTAAAACTACAAAAAAGCTTGAGAGAGTCTAAATCTGATTCACACAACTTCTATTATGCAGAATATGTTTGTGTAACCTTCATGATTCCGCTGGTAACACAGCATTTGGCTGCTCCTGCCTTGTGTTGGTTGCACAGGATCACGCACTGCCTCATCCGATCAGTTCTCTTGCCAAACCAGAATGGTTTCCCCTGTAGATGGCTCTGTTTTCCTACACAATTTCAGGAGTGCTGTTGCTTTAGATGCACCACATAAATCAGATTATGCTAGGGCTTCCTTTTCCCCTTCCAGTGGGTGTTGTGTTCAGAAAGCAGTTGTTGGGTTAAAATACTCTTTAATATGCTGACTCTGAAGACAGCTGAACTGTGAATATTCAGCCACTTTCCACACAGTAGTTTTCTACTTTTTGGTGCTTGATTTGGGACTAAAGCTTCAAAGAAACAACAGCCTGTGTGCCTAAGAAACGCTGTTTGAGATGCCTTGGGCTGCAGCAGCTGGTATCAAGGTACTGATCCAGAAGGATGAGGGTCTGCCATAGTTTCCCTCTTGTATCTCCCAGCCTGCTGTGGGTTTTGCCACTCCCTATGGCATCTCCAGTGGTACTAGGTGCCTGGGGTTAGGCAACTGGGGTGAACCCAGAGCTGCAGCTTTTTGTGTGTGGGGAGGAAAAAGATATTTCTCTTTAAGGGAAAGAACAGAAGCACCTGCAGACCTGAAACTGTTGGTATGGGATGAACTGGCACCATGACTGCTCACAAGCTTAAATATCTAGTGGGATGTTGTGTCCCTCTCTGAGCCCAGCAGCTCAGGTTCCCTGGTGTGCCCAAGCCCACTGGGGAGGTGTAAGGAAGAAGATGGAGGGAACTAGCCTTTGTGAATCTGTTGGATGGGGGGACTCTAATGCTTAGATTATGGTGTTCAAGATTAGAATCTGAATCATCCAACAAATGTAATAAGCGAGACCTTTCTAGAGTGTAGAACAGACGCTAAGTGTAGACAAGGAGCTATAATACCTGGAGATAATTCCTTGTGAGTTACATCAGAATGCCTTAGTTTTGTGCTGCTGTGTGCTGGTGGTAGAAATTACCCTATGCTGGGACTAACACCACACCTGAGCTCACCTAGCTGCCCTGCCTGCTAAAAGAGAAACTGAACCCAAAATATTTGGCAGAGATGAGAAAGCTCTGACGAGACTCAAGCTCCTGAGCTAGCTGCTGTGTTTTGGCACTGACACTACTCTGAGCTTATCCATTCACTGTTTGCATGATTTTCTATCTGTTCAAGAAATGTGATAACTCAGAGTTAGTGAAACTGGAGATCATCTCTTCTAGTTTCCATTGACAGCAGGAACCTGAGCTGGGAGCTCTGGGTGAGCTGGTCCTGCTGAGTGCTGGGACTTCCCATCACAAGCTGCTGGCTGGGACCTACATCCACGAAGAGGAAATGAAATCACCAACCCACAGTCATTGAGAAGAAACTTGGCAGGAAGTGCTATGGGAAGGTCTGGTAAGGTCACCTGAAGCACACTCTGGGCATCGGTGTAGGAGAGGTGCATGTGGGATGGATTTGCCTACAGTTACAAGCTAATTGTGAATGTAAAACCTCACTGAGCTGGAGTGCACCCCAAAGTGTTGCCCCAAATACATAATGTATTTAAAGCTGAGCTTGGTATCTCTTGTTTGCAAATACTGCTACCAACACAGATCATTCCGCAGGGACTGTTTCCCTGATGAGTGTGCACCAGTATAGAAAAGATAACAGAAGGTTGCCTAAATAATGCAAGACTTTCTAAAGATTATTGTAAGTTATCTGTTACTTTTAAATACATAGAGGGATCTGAATACCCAAGAACTTTTCAGAAAGGGCAAAGCAAATGGTTACAGGTTGGAGAGTATCCTATAATGGGAGAGATTAAAATGATTACAGCTAGTTAATAAAGGGAGTAATAAGAAGTGACATGAGAAAGGTATATAAAACAATGTATGGCACAAAGAAGGTCAGCAGGTGCTCCTATTTATCCTGTCTTGTGAAAGAGGCACAGAAGGATACCTAATTAAATTAAAAGGCAATAAATGTAAAACTGGTAAAGAAAATGCCCTTTTATGTCACATGTAGTTAATCCGCAGAACTCACTACCACAATAAATTATGGAGGTAAAGACTTTTAGTTGAATTCAAAATTCTCTTAGATAGATTAAAAAAAGACAGAATTGTCAAAACCATCAAAGTTCTGTTTTCAGAAGTATCTTAACATCTTATGCGGAAAGAAATGTAGAGAGCCATGCTGGACACCTTATGTTGAACGCTTGCTGGATAGTACATAGACCATGCTTACAGTAGGATCTAGACTGCCAAGTCTTGCTCTTGCATTTTTCAATTAAAAAATTAGGACTTTTCATTAAGCAGAACATCTGAAGCAATAAGATGTCCCCTTTTGGGGTAATTAAGAAGTTCTGGAGTGAGGTGTGCTGTGGGGGGCACAGGATCCCCTCAGTCAGAGGGGAGGGATTTGGGGCTTAGGTCTGGAATGTCTTTACTATGTTCTTGAGTTGTCATCCTGCTTGTTGTAATAGTTAGGCTGTCATGAGACTTTATTTCTTGGAAAGTCTTATACTGCTGATGTATATAGATGTGATCTGGGCATCTCACTCCTCCTTTTGTCCTTAGAGTCCTGGGGGATTAAATACCTAATTTCTGAGTCCCAGCTGAGTGTAGACACATGGTGTACATCAGGCCAATATTGTGGTGCTTTGGTATGGACACATGAAACTAGGGAACTTGAAAATCAACCCCAGGTGACAGGGAAGATAGGTAGGGGCTGAATGGGGAGGCAAGTGTTTGGTTGAGGGTTTGTATTGCATTTATGCTATTTATAATCGTTTTCAATATCTTCTTCGCTGGAGCTAGTCATATATGTCTCACTTTTTAGGAAACACTACCCTAAACGAGGCTTTCATTATCATATGTTCATATTATGTTATCTTACCTTCTTTACTGTGAGGGTGCTGAGGCGCTGGCACAGGGTGCCCAGAGAAGCTGTGACTGCCCCATCCCTGGGAGCGTTCAAGGCCAGGTTGGATGGGGCTTGGAGCAACTTGCTCTAGTGGAAGGTGTCCCTGCCCATGGCAGGGGGTTGGAACTGGATGAGCTTTAAGGTCCCTTCAACCCAAACAAGTCTGGGATTTTATATCCATGCTATTCTAATGGAATAATGAGACAACTGAGGAACAGCAGGAAACATGGGAATACAGGAGACAACTTCCTCATGACTGTTTTTATTTTCAGTGTCTGCTTTATACAATTTAGGTTGAGTACCATGGAGCCAGAGAGTTTCAGATCTAAATGGGAAATGTGTTTCCTGATTTGACCTCCTCTGATGCATTCAACAATAGGTGCACAACACAGGAAGGGAGATGTTCATACAAATTAGGTGTTGCAGGGAGGATTGGGAGAGGTGACATCAGTTTCTGGCTTTTGCAACTGCACAGGATTTCTTATCTCTCCTTTGGTTTTAATTTCTGCATGTTTAAAACATGGATACTCCTTCTGTTCTATGGGTTTTAGTCATGTTCATTTAGTGTATTAATACCAGGAAATGAGGACTTTCTACATGAATATAGCTCTGTAACCACTACTGGAAATAGAGATAAGTGTAATTAGTGTCTGGGATTCCTATGGGGGCTGAAGGTACTTAGGTACTGGGCTCATTCTTGCTCTTCAAAACTCCACCTAAAATGTTATTGGCATGTGAGTGATTAGCTAGATATTTTTAGTGACTTTATCATATATTATATTTAGTAATTCTGGGCTCAGGATAGGGAAGGTCCTCACGGATCATGAGGTCCAGACTCCTGATATTTCAGGCAGTCACATCATATATTCCTCTTCATTTATCAGGCTGAGTTTAAAAACTCGGTTAGGATTTTTGCTCCCCACCCCATCATAGGAGTTGAGTTTATTCCAGAATTTGGCTTTCCTGGTGGCTGGAAACTCTCTTGAAGCATGATGTAGAGGACAAATAATAGTGATGATTAATGAATGAATCACACGAATACTTATGCAATTACTTATGAATAGTAATATGCTTATTTACACAGTCTGAATGTACATACCCATTTTGGCACAAACACAAACAGTAACTTCCTTTCAGTACTCCAAATACTAAATCCTAAAGGAAACAGAGATTTGCCAGGGTTTTAAGATAGGACTTAAGCACCTTTCCATGAAGTGAGGTAGGCAAATGGGATGGAGGGCTTATAGGATCCTCAGGAGGGATATGCAGGGCAGGTGAGGTGGAGAAGTTGCACTATATGTAAGAGAGAGGTTTGATTGTATAGCCCTTATGGTTGGGAATGATGTGGTTGAGAACCTGTGGGTGAGGATTAGTGGGATGGAAGATAAAGCAGATATTGTGGGTGCCTGCTATCAGTTGCCCAGCGAAGATACCTGTTCAAGATATCATCTGACAAATGGGGAGGAATGAAAAGCAAACAGCACCAGGTTTGTCCCTGGGAGCTGAGTGTCAGGGACACCCAACAACTATGCCCAGTGCATGGCCACCAAGGGCAGGGACGGGCTTCTGGGCACTGGGGAGTGTCACTGGGGACTGACACACCTCGACGCACAGGGACTGCCTTGGGGCCAGAATCCCAAAAGCTTTCCTCTGGAGGATACTGGGCAGAGGGGCTGGGCATGGGGGGACCCTCTCACCCCCATTTCAGTGCCAGCACCCAGCAATGCAGTAGTCACAATACCCCGGGGCAGGATGCACTTTTTCTGTATGCATCCTTATGGTCCTGGCTTTCAGATCATACCGTCTGGGAGTCAGGTCTGCAGGTTGGGTGGAAAGATGGGAGAAGGCAAGTTGAAGTCAAGCAGCAGAATTAAGGATGCTGTATTTCACATGAGCATCCCAGCATGCAGGAAAGAAGATGGATGCTAACCATCAGAATTTTTCATGATGTGATCATTTTATGGAGGCTGTAGACTGACAAAGTCATATGAAGCAAGAGATGGGCACACCTGAGGTTCCTAGTTTTTGGGAGGGCAGATGAAGTGCTGTTCTCCCCTACAGAGCTTCCTCAGAGCCCAAATTCAGAGAAGGAAGGGTACATCAAGAGGATGAGAGAGGAAAGAAGAGTTGAGTCCTTTGGCTAGGAATGGAGCAGATTGTCCAGAATGCTATGTTAAACCGTGTTTAACAGTAAGAGTGTGAACTCTAGGTCTGCAGATGTTCAGGAAAGAAGTGGAAGTCTGCTATCCTCCCAGCGAGCTGAAACACTGGAAATACTAAGGAGAGCCCTTCCTGGGAAATAAAATCATAATAATCCAAACAATGTTGTTTGTCCATCTTTGTAACTTGTGTTTTATTTTGGGGAATCTATATTAGGCTCCTGAGTAAATCTTGTTTAGTGATGAAGCTGGCTGAGTGCCCTGAGATTACACTCAAGTGCTGTACTCTGGATGCAGTCTTTAAAACTGGGGTCTTGGACTACCTTCTCTCCATGCCCAGATGCCTGCAGCAGGTTCAGAGCACCCAGAAAGCATTTGGTACCTTCCCATCAAGCTGCATTAGTCTTTGTAGACAGTAACACAGGAACCTGTGTGGTAGTAATGTTATGGTCACCAGAAACACACGAAAGTAAGTGGTGGGTAATCTCAAACTTTCCAAGTCCTCATGATGTGCACGATTGGTACTTACAGACCTAAGAGCAGAGGCTGCTGAAGAAATCGGTGTTGACTTTGCAGGGTGAAGTCAAAACCCCAACTTTTTGCCCTTTTTTTGAAAAATGAGATGAAGATGAAAATGAATTTCTAGTCTGGTGACCAAAATGATTCTTAAAAATTTCATCCATTGAAAATCACTATGGAAAAACCTGCTTGAAAGAAATCAGACTGTATTAGTTTGCTTAGCTATGCCCTCGATGCTCAGAGGTTTGGACTTTGTATATGCTTAGCAGAGATGAAAAGTATCTCTTTCACCATATACCTGCTGAAGGATGCACTGAGGGGAGTGATGGAGCTGAGGATAAAGGGATCCCACCAGCATGGGAGCAGTGTGTCCCTGGGGGAAGAGGACTGCCATGAAGGCGCAGCAGACTTAGTTGCCTGTAAGGGGAAAGTGCAAGCCTGCTCCCTGACAGGGATGACAGAATTCTTCCCTAGTTTCCCAGCCTACGTATGGGTTTTCAGCCGGTAAGTGTTCCTGCTGACAGCCCTAAAGGCACCACAGACAGAGAGAAACGACAGTCCTGTACTCTTTTGCCTTGTGATTTCTCTCTCCTTTTCCTTGCTGACTTGTTCTGACTGGGAAGGCTTTTTTCCCTCCATAGTTTTGAAAGGTGATCTTTCTTCTTAAAGGATTATGAGAGCAAAGGGTCAAATCCTTGCCTTGTTTTTGTTTTCCCCTTTGTATGTTGCATGCATTTGCTGACTCGTATTCCGGAGCTGTGATATGCATCAAAGCTGGCAGTGACAATTGTCTCTACTGATCTCTAGACTTCATTAAATTAGATAGTTAACATTCAGAAAAAGGCTTTGCTATTTTCTGCCAAAGTGAATTTCCTTGACTTCCTCTCCAGCTTTTCCCCCACTCCCTGCCTGGCCCTGTTGCGGTTTTCTGAGCTGACACAAAACAGTAATGGTTTGTTTTGAGTTTCCTGCAGGTCACCTTCCAGTTTGGGCTGGGGCAGAAGGCTGAGGTAGGCAGGACTCAGGAACATGGCACAACCAGCCAGGGCAGACCCTCGCCTTGCTTTGAGGGGTCAAGGCATGCTACTCCCCCTTTATATCTGTGTGCTCGTCCACCTAGAGAATGAAAGGTTGGTTGTGTCCTACACTCCCTGGAGATCCTGCAGGTAAACATTGCGAGGCTCTTTTGCTCTGTGCAGCCTGAACTTTACTGCTTTTGTAATAAGACTGGTTTTAAAACCCAATGCTGATGTGTGTTCTTTAGTATCCCTTTAAATTTCCACTGCTTTTTAAGACAGCCATAACGCAGCACTGAGCTACCGGCAGGCAGTGGGTTTGCTATGGTGCAGGGATGGGCTATGCTTGTTCTGCTAGCTGTTTAGGTCTGGTGGTGAATTGGAGGCTTTCACTTGTCACCCCAAAGCAAGTTCATAGAGCTGACCTGCAGGAAAATGATTTTAGCACTTTATAACCATGCTTGTGTGTGTTGAGAAATCATTAGAAGTGTACAACTTTGTTATGAAAGCAAGGTATTGTGCTGGTTTTACTAAAGCATGTGGAAAGCCCATCAGGCAAAATACACCCCTGACCTTGCATCTGAAACTCCTCCAGCAAAGCTGTTGCATGCACAGGAGAAGAGGCTAGCTATCAGTCCTGGGTCTCAGCTTAGCAGTGCAAATCTGCAGAGCAAGTAGTAAAAACACTTCTTGGAAATAAAGGCAAGGATGCATATGGTAACTAAAAAGGTGCTATTTCTGCAGAAAGGCTTTTTTGAATGAATCTGAATATTGATAAGTGAGTGATGGAAATACACACGTAAGTATTGGAGATAGGGATATTCCAGTCAGAAAATCTTCACATCCTCCAAAACCTGCTTCAATTTGTGAAGTTGCAGTTGTTCATGCTTACAATCGGGAGGTTTTAAAGGTTGTTGGTCAGTGTTTGATGATAATTAGTGTTTCTAATAAGGTGGCTTTTTACATGACAGAATTGTGCTGCCTTCCCACCTAGTAAGGTAAGCGTTGAGATATTGCTCATCCTCCATCCCCATTACACAAGCTCTGCCAACCTGACCGCTGGTTTTGCCAGGCTTCTGTGTTTTATCTGCTCACAAACTATAAGCATACAACAGAGGTATGTGCATGAATTGAGTGGGTAATGCAAAAATTACCTCCAGATTATAAGTGCTCTGTCTGGTTTGCCAAAATGTAGGTTGATCTTTATATGCAGTCAGGCATCTTGGATATGACTGTGTGCTTTCTAGCCTTGTGCTGATAGCCTGGAATGCGTTAGACAAGGATTACATCTAGCGCAGATGTGCTGGAGGGTCAAAATGTGTGTGAAACTGAGCAATTATTTCAGTCTCATTTGTTATGGAAATAAAGCTTAAGACATCCCACTTCTTTGGGGCACACTGAGACCACTTGACTTCAAAGGAGAATGGTTGGGGTGAGGCTGGTGTTGAATTTGGTGATAGCTGCCATTCCAGCAAGGCTCTGGTCAGCCTCTTCTTTCAAAACTATCAAACTCTGTGCTCAAGCAGGAAAGCGAGGGTGAGTGATGCTGTAGCAACACAGTTATATATTCATTCCAACTGGTGAGGTATCAGTGCTGTGTTACCCAATACAATGTGCATTTTCTAGTTAAAAAGACATATTCTGGTGGCTTTGAGCTGGATTTTCATGAGTGTGAAATCTGCCTGTCTCAAATATTATACTGATCTTCTTTATTTCTGCCAAAGAAATTGAAGGTGTCTCTTTACCTAAAAAGAAAGAAAAGGTCCCCAGGAGAGTATCAGAGGATCAATTTTTCAGCATGGGATTATACAGTTTGGCTGTATAGGCTTAAGGTTTTTAATTTGCTTACACATAGATAGACTTAGTTGAGCTCTATACATCACCAGATCAATGCAAATCTATTTACTAGAAACTTGGGTCAATATTAAAAGAATTCCATTAACCAGCAATAAGGACCCCAGATTAATATGATTACTATAGGCTTCCAAGCACACAGAAAGGACCAAGGATTTTCTTCATACTAATCTGAAACGATACCATTGTGAAAATCCCTTCTGTGCTCCTTGTCTCTTGAAAAGTGCAAATGAGCAAGGGTAAAGGAGGCTGTGCAGACAGATCTATGTATTTCATTAATATTGTCTCTTTAGGTTAACATCTCTGACACACACTGATAGTGTATACTGCTGTAGCTTCTGGTAGAGAAAGTGTGGATGGGCAGAGAAGGTTTGGGCAATTACTCCAGGGGAAGAAGAGAAAGAAAATCAATGGATTCTGAAGGGCACAAAGCGAATGTGACATTTCTGGAAGATAAACTTGATTTTTTTTTTCCTGAATTATTTTTTTTAGGCATGCTAATTTGAGAAAAGGAGAAATGTTTTATTCCTGTTGTTTTGAACAGCGAGTCCCATATTGTGGTCCTACCTAATCAACTTTTGAAGGGTAATTTTCCTATGACTGCAGGTCACAAATATGAAATCTGCAGTGCTGAATATAAGGCTGAGACCCATAGTTTGGTAGTAGGAAATGAAGATTGTCCTGGAAAAAGGTTACCACTTTGAATGGAGACTGGTGTGTTTATCAGAAACCCCCTTTTGTGGGGTGGGCTTCTTCACTTATAAATGGCAAAGAGGCCACCACCTAAAATGACCCTCTCCTTGTTAGATTGGGCCTGGGCATCTGAAAACAAATTTCTAGCATTGAGCACTAACAGTCTAAGACACAGACTCGGATGCTGAACTATTTTAAGCGATCTTGGGCGTCCCCACCAGTGGGAATCAAAAAGAAAAACTGGGAGGAAATGGATAAAGCATCCCTGCCTGTCTGCCTTGTACTGGCCACAGAGTCTTGGTGTCTGCCTGTCAATCATTTCTATTGGAAACTTGAAAGTAAAGGCCACATGGAAGGAAAGTTTGGTATTTATAAGCTGAAGAACCAGGTGAGGAAATGTGCTTTAGGCCAGTATTTCACAAGCCTTTGCTGTACCTCTATTGCAATGAGATAAAAACAGATTCTGAGATGGAGCTTTGGAAAGGATTGGAGGTAGAGGGATAGGTTTGAATGGTGCAAAATCATTAGACCGGATTGCAGAAATTGTCCCAGTTGGGCGAGTGGAATTTGGAAGTGCTTAGAATTTGGGACCTATGGAATCACAGAATCATGGAATAGTTTGGTTTGGAAAGGACTGTAAGATCACCTAGTTCCACCCCCCTACCATGGGTCACTCTAGACCATGTCACCCAAAGCTCTGTCCAACCTGGTCTTGAACACTGCCAGGAGTGTAGGATTTATCACTTCTTTGGGCACCCTGTGCCAGTGCCTCACCACCCTCACAGTAAAGAACTTCTTCCTTATATCTAACCTGAACCTCCCCCGTTTAAGTTTAAACCCATTCCCCCTTGTCCATGCTCGAAGTTGGTGTTTGAGGTGCAGCACCTTCAAGCTGGGGAAGGATCAAGAGGGGAAACAAGGTCACTTACACCAGGACCCTCTTTTGGCAGGCTATAGAAGGCTTCAAATCCTTCCACGCCAAGGGACAGAAGGCCAGAGCCTCCACTTCCCCTCATTCCCTTGGATTCTCCCTCTGGATATTTACACTTAAAATTTTGAAGCTAATCAGTTTTCTTTCCAACTTCAAGTAATGAATTTGATCTTTTTTTTTAAGGAGGGTTTATAGAAATCATAAACGCTGCTCCCCAGGACATGGTATTGTTCTGAAAAGCAGCCTGTGAAACTTGCTGCTGCCTCCCCAGGCTTGTGTGCTAGAATTCCAGTGGTAGTTTTAAATACCAAGATGTTAACTATTGCCAGCAAAGCCAACATCATTCCTCATCCAGCTGCAGGTACAAGTAAATGGTTCAGCAGCAGCTGAATCCTTTCCCCATATTGGTTTGAAGGGATTGTATTGGGCAATACCAGCCAAAAAGCTCCTTTTTCCTAATAGAAGGTTGTGTTTCAAGTAGGGCAGTTTACCGGTAGTTTTGCAGTTTTCCCTTTTCCAGCAAACCCTGTCTAGTATAGGCAAGACTCAGATGGACTTCCCCAGGCTAATTTAAGCATTTTTCTCTTCTTGCACTTCAATTTTCAGTCTATATTTTGCTCCTTGGTCTGCATTTTTTTAAGGAGAAACCTACTACTTTAGCATTGTCCCCAGCTGCTGCTCGCTCAGGGCACCTTGGACTTTACCTTGGGAGATAAAATAACCTCCTTGATGTTAAAGTAAGTATTTGGATTTTAAAGCATTTCTCTCTGCTTTCCTCTCCTTACCTGATACTTTTACAAAGTAAACTCCATAGAATGAAAGCTTTTAGTAAGCAGGTCCTTTTCTTTTCTGTTTTCCAAACCATCTGCGTTGTTCCAGAGTTGAACAAGCTGGATTTTATGCAGATTTAGACTATAGGCTTTGAGGAGCAAAGTTTCGATCCTTTTCAGTAGTAGTTTCAAGGATTGGGTACATAACCTGTGAGGAGCAACTCATTCTTTTGACGACTGAATTATAAGATGGGATATTACGTCCTGGATGATATGACTCTCTTTGGGCTTTATGGCAAGTTATCTGTCAGGCTGTGAGAAAGCATATTCTGGAGGTTTTTCACACTCCCCTGGCCCCATTAGTACTGGAACTCAGGGTCTCCTTGTACGAAGTGCTAATGCAAAATGCATTGGCACTTGCTGGTGAGCGTTGGGCCTGCTGGTCCATGGGTCACTCGTTCCTTTTCAGCCTGTGGAACACAGATCAAACCTCTCATTATAGGGGGAGAGAAGGACCATCATCTTGCATCCATGATTGTGCACAATAACAGTATTGTTTCAAGCTATTTTTGTTGCTTCCCCTATTTGTAACTTGTGTGGATATCTTTCTGGTCCCAAGTTGGAAATTAATCTCTATAAATAATAAAGAGTTGGTCTTTGTGCAGTGCTATTAAAATCTTAGTATTGAGTACTGATGTCTATTAATAATGCTAATTATGAAGATTTTAACAGCATTTGGGCAGCAGGGTCTGTCTCTCTAACATGTTCAGGCCCTGGTGTATGTGATTGCTCACAGTGACAATGAAGGCTTTTTCCTTGCCCTGTAACATATTACAAACAGCTAAAAGGCTGATTTAGCTATTCCTTTAATCTGTTGTTCCTAAGTAGTACGCCTTAAGTAGTCTTCTCAGTGGAAGTGTCTGATTTTCCTGTGTTTATTTTTAAATCAAGCTGCTTTCATTCAGATTACTCAACATGGATAGCTTCATATACTTGTCCTTATTCTCCCCCTCCTGTGTTCACCTATTGAACTGTAGCCTCCCAAACTCTTTGGGCATTCTTATGCTGAGAGAGGAAAAAAACCCAAACCTGCAAGTGATTGTCTTCAATACAGGTCCTGTCACTTCTAGGAGATGGGAAATGCTCTCACTTCTGAAGCAGGTCTGCAATGTCCATAGGGATGGTGTGTTGCCTGGGAAGGACATGTCTGAATTCATATTGGAAACATCAAGGAGGGTTTTATATATATATGTATATAAATATACACTCAATAAATTATATATTTGTTATAGATATTATAATAAATGCTAATGTTTTGGAAGAACATGGGTACAAGTAGACTTCTTTGTCAATGGCTAGGCACCCAAATAGAAGTGACCTGTACAAGTAAAATAGTATACAAATCAGGAATGTGCCACCTCTATCAACCTGCTCTTGACTGTACTGCAGTAGCATCCTGAAAGCCCCTCCAAGTCTGGAGCAATGGGACAGGAAAGATAGAAATGATTAATCATAGAGTCTAACTCTAAAGGCAAGAGGATAACATTGTTCCAAAGTGCCCAAGACTTGCCTGCTGAATAATTCTGTTTTAACACAATCTAATTCTTCTGCATTGCTCTCCAAGCAATAACCTAAACAAGCCAGAGACGTAAAGACATTTTTGTAACTTTACTGCCCAATGGAGACTCTGCCATTTGCTCTGTAGAAGAAATCAGAGTATTTGGAAACCTTTTCTTTCCAAGTTGTAGCACAGACTGCTTTATCTAATGTAACCTTTAATGGAGTTCCCATTGATTCCTTAAGGACATTGTTCCTCATGTCAGCTATGTCTCATTGCTCGGGAATTTTGTCCTGATAAACAGTGCAAATGTTACTGTGCTCAATTTCATTCCTTTGTTTGTAATTATGTCCCTTTGGACCACCTACACCCTTTTCCTAGAGCCCTGAAGGGCTGTGGAAGATGAAGACCATTTTGTGAGCACATCATTCCAGATGTACTCACTGCCGTCACAGGGTGAAAGCAGTGCAATACAGTTATTTGGACATTTACCTCCTGCTTCAGATTTCCAGGCAGCTCTGGAAGGATAATTACCATTTTGACATCACCTATCTGGGAATACTCATTACTTAAACACTGTCCTTGTTGACTTTACTCCTTTTAGCTGTTTTCTATCTACAAATGTGTATGTGTTTCCTTTGTGTATGTGTCTCAGAGAGAGGGTGTGTTTCTTTAGAATACGTATTTCCTCATTTATTAAAACCTCATATTGTGGCAAGAGACATGTCTGCTAAAAGAAAAATGAAAATATTGAGGAAAATAGGGTAACAACGGGTGGCGTTAGGCACGCATTCTGGGTTGATATGAAGGCCTTTTCCCCCCTGAGAAAATCAGAATAATTGCCCTAAAATAGAATTTATAACCATACATGTGCTGATTTAATAAAATCAAATCAAATAAATAGCTTGCCAGAATGGCAGAATGAGCAAAATGGTTTGGCAAGTGAAAAGCCATGGTTTGAGAGGCAGCTGGAGAGGTACATCTGCCTGCATAAGGTATGTACATGGACACCACTACAGTGGGTTTGAGCAGTAGAAGATACCCTTGTTGCTGTTGGAGCTGCTGATTCTTGCCATACCTGCTTTGACTGGGGTTTTTCTTCTCCCATGAAAATAAATTACTTTCACACTCAAGTACTTTGTTAACACTTGAATAATAAACAACTTGTCTTTTACATGACAGTGTACCTGTGTGACTTGGCCATACAGAGAATAGAATGACTAGTACGTGCTGAAGCTGAACATAAACACTGGAGAGGATAATGTCTTTCACTGAGTGCTTTGTGCTTCTGGCTAAACAGAGTGGATACCATGACCCACTTGCCCCTGTTTGCATTGCTGCTGCTGGCAGAGATGATCAGAGCCAACAGGTTTTTGATAAGTTAAGCCTGTGAATGTGGCATGAGGAAAAGCCATGCTCCTGTTCACAAATTCAATAGGTAAAAGCCTATTGACAAATAACAGTGCATGTAGTTACAGCCTGAGAAATTCTGTCGGTTTTAATCATGTTCTTACCTTCTACTTATTGGGTGGGGAAAACCTGTTGCATTGCTGCTGTCCCAGTGCAGCCTCTTCCTTCTCGTCATTCCTCCTTGGTCACAAGCAGATGTAGCAGAGGTCTTGGTTTTCTGTGGGGCTGGTGTCTACCAGGCACCTCAGGCAGCCCTCCAATACTCTTCTTCCTTTACCAGCAGGCTTCAGTAGTGAGCTACCTAGTAGTGGCAGGTAGTGATGCTCCAGTGGGAAGATACCTCCACCTCTAACAATGTTTTTGCAGATAGTGTGATTCTTGTTTGGTGTAATTTTATTCATTAAGTACATTTTAGTGTGTATGTTTTTTAGCAGAGTTCCTTACGCTAATGTCAGTCTTTGGTGATCTTCTCTATTTTGTTATTCAGCCGAGACTCAATCAACCAAATGAGAGAAGTCAAAGAACTCTTTTTGATCAAGGACAGGGAAATACCAGTTTTCTGTTGCAACTGGAATGTGGCATCTGGTTTTACATCTGCCAGCTGTGCAGATGACTACATGATGTTGGTACTTGAAAGGCTTTTGATTTGAGATTTCAAATGTCTAAGAATGAACTTTTGGGGTGTCTGCATGTTGGAGGGTGCTGCTAAAATCAACTTCATGAGATCTGATGTCTCATTAAATGCCTGATGGGCAATCGCCCTTTGAACATTAGACCTCAAGGGAGCTGGTCAGTCTTATTGCCCTGAGTGGTAATCACAGAGCATGATCATCCATAATGTCCTTTTTGGGTGAGTGCCACTCAGTACTTCTATTTTGCTGTTAATTGTTTTATGTGACTCATCAAACTGATTGCAGCATTCAGTTCTCCCCCTGCCCTAGTGTTTTTCCTGGCTTTTCTGCACAAAGTCTAGAATAAGCTGAAGAGACACTATAGGAGCAAAGCTTGCTCATGAGCCTACTGTTGTAAATCTAGGCTAATTCAATTGAAGCTAGTGTTGTTCCAGACATGCCAAGAGCAGAACTGAGCCTCTGTTTAGCTGATTTTTGGAGCCTGGAGGGAAAGAGCAATAGACGTTCTTTCTGTTGTTGACGTGGTGATTAGGGACTTGGCAGTGCGATGTTAACAGTTGGACTCTTGATGATCATGAAGGTCTTTTCCAACCTAAATGATTCTATGTGCAAATCAATTCATAATAATAGAGTCTATTAAAAAAATAAGATAAACATTTACGGTGATCGCTTTGACTTCTATTCACAGCATCAGATACTGCAAGTTTATAGTGGATGTATAAACCCTTATGAGGCCACAGCAGTACTTGTTGATTAGCAAAGTGAGTTGAGTGAAAACTTCTTCTGTAGGAAAACTGGAGCACTGACAGCATGTAAGCAAGTGGGGGCATTTTTTGGTCACAGACAAAACAGGGTCCAGCAGGTAGCCAGCTAGAATTAGCTGGCAGCTCTCCATTTGCTTGGGGGGAATCAGGGCCACTGCACTAAAGCCAAAGGTACAGTGTCAGGTCCCATTGGAACAGAGCGCATGGGTAGATCTGCATCCCTGGCTGTGCCAGCACTCCCGCAGGAGCAAGGCCTTTTCATCCAACCTCTGCAAATGAACAGAGATCTCTCTGCGCTACATCTGGATTAAAGTTCTACTATAGGGCACTGAGCCAAATTCTATTGTGAACTGGGACCAGCTTTGGTGACCATCTGCCTCCCACTGGCAGCACAACCAGAGACCTGCAGCAGAACCCACCAGGGACCAGATGAACCTGGGATGAGCTTAATGCCACAAACAGAATGCAGGGACCACAGCATGAACAGTTTTCATGCCAACTGGAAGATGCTTCAGAGACATCTCTCTGCTTCGGGACTTACTCTATTCAAGAACAACCTTGGGGCATCTCCCAGCCCTCTGTGGTTTTCATGGGTTGCTGTTCTTATTCAATGGTGCTGTCCTTCTCCACTTGTGCTTGCTATGCTCTGGCTGGTCCTCTCCAAGCATGTGTGGCTTCAGCACCCTAAATAACTTCCTAAGTAAGAAGTTCAGGCTCCTGAGTTAAAATCTCCTTGTACTCTCTTAGCTGTTAAAACCAGCCCCTGGGAGATCTCCCCAGCCCCATATCAGCAGGGTAAGCTAGTGAGGATGGCTTCATACCCCACCACCAGTTTCACCACCCATCTCTTCCCCCATTGGAGATAGTTAATATGAAATATTCACCAGATTTTAAATTGAGCTATTTTCGGGAGAAGGTGGCCTTTATTTTCTTCCTTTTTTTTCTTTAATACCTACATTTCTAACATTAAAGTTTTCTAAGAAAATGTGAAAAGCCTCATGCTCACAGAACCAAGTAGCCAGAATGCCCTTGTGCCACCTTCCCACTACAGTGGGAGGCTAGGAGCTGCAAGGGCAGGCATGAAAAAAACATCTCTCTTCCTCCACCCTCCCTCCCCACACTTCTCTTGATGTGCTGGTGGCTCCTAAAAGGATTAATTAGAAAGATGTGAGCAGGGGTTGGAACGTCAAAAAACAATCGTCACTTTCATATCTGACCCCTATCACCAGCTGCAGAATTAACAAATTGAATGTCGTCAGCAAACAGGAGTTGCAGATGATATGAAGTTCATTACTAGCAGCACAGGGCTTGTTTTCTAAGCCCAGTTTAAACAACTCTTGCTGATTAAATTCCTTGCAGGGGCTCCTGCCGGGCTCCTGCCAGACACATTTAGCAAATACGGACATCTAACAACTGTCTCTCTCGTGCTCTCCCCTTTATTTTTTTCCCTATTTTTTTTCTTTCTTTCTTTTTTTTCCCCTCCCCTTTCTTTTTTATGTTTCTTAACATGTGCCAATTATTTGTCTCCTATCTGCAGGTACTGGCAAGTATCAGCGCTCTGGTCCCACTGTCTACAGCCTTATCCATTTGGCGCCTGCTCCAGCCCTCTCACATTACCAGCAGTGGGGTCTGTTTTCAGCTGTGAAAAGCTGTGAGCATAACTCCATTCTGGTCCTCCTCCCCCCACACCCTCTCCCCCTCCTTTCCCTTTCCTTTTTTTCCTCTCATCCTTCTGCTCCCAGGGCTCCCTTCAGGACCTGGGAAGCAAGAGGAAAGAACAACACAACCTTGGTAACCTGTTCAGTGGTGGCACTGCGGGTTCACAACCTTCCTACCCCCTCAAGTAGCAGTGGCTCCCCTCATGGGATTATCCAATGTAGCTTATAGTTCACCAAGGCAGGTTGCATGAGGGATCATCCGCTGGGGAGGCATGGGTTGTCAGCAAGCAGATGGGAGAGACAGAGGAATAAAACTGGGAGATAGTAGCTTACCAGATAGTAGCTTACCTTCTCTCTAGTTGAGGAATCTGAGCCATCCCCGTGCTGTTCTTCCCCTTCCTAAAGCTTCTTTTTCTCCTGCTGCATGTGGTCATTTCATGTTTCTCCTGCTCATGTGTTTGGGGTTTTTCTCCACGATTTCTCTAGGACATGAGGATGGAGCAATTGCGCTCTGGCTGCCCCTGCTCACCCAGCTAGTAAGTGCTCATGAGCCCATCTCGGAGGTAAGCTATTCCTACAAGTTTTGTGAAAGCAGGCAGTCCCAGAGAGTGGAGAGACTTCACCAGGGGTCTCCTTGGGAGAAGACAACAAGGCCTTGCTATACAGATAGCCTATGAAGGTCCCAGCCCTGGGATAGACTTGCCAAGGGCACGCACATTTAAGGAGATATGCAGGAACCTGAATATGAGGTGTATTTTTGTAGCTAAACAGGCTGTTTGCTGTGCTGATGCTCTCTTTTAAGCTAAATATCACAGATAAAAATGTTGAGCCAAACTGGGAGAACTTTCAAAGATGCACAGGAAATGGTGTGGAAAATGAGTTTGGGGTCACACAGTACTGGGGGTCCTGCTGCTCAGGAACCTCCTCTTTGGAAAACTGGCTCAGGAGAAAAATATCATGGATTATTGAAGTACTATCTAGCTATCCCTTTGAAACCAAATTGGTAGTATCAGAGGCAGGAATACAGTAAAACCTTCATAGAATCTTGTGGCATAGCTGCATCCTTTCTGAATCATTATTTTTTCCCATATGGGAAGTATTTTCTTTTTCAGCCATGGCAGTCTGGTCCCTGGAATGATTGCTGAAGTTTTGCTACACAAAGACTTGTACACACTGCTGGGTGATATTTCAGATCAGGATGTGTTCTATGCGCTCATCCAAAGTCCACGTTTGAAGCTCAGTGCTGTACGCAGGTTGCATGCCTCATGTACATGTGCTTGCACTGATTACTGCTCAGCAACTGGACATGCAAGCACACAAAGCAGGCAGGAAGTTATTTTTGGAAGAGTCTGCCATAGCATTAGTTTGCTGCACTGCTGAGCAACCAGCATGGGATGTCTGCAGTGCATGAGAAGAAATCAACTACTAATGCAGTGTACATGGACTTAAGTATAATTGCAGTATGAGCCTATGGGAAGATTTTCTTTCAAATTTAGCTAAGTCTATAGGAGAATGTATTTTCCTGATACTAGCTGTCATTCTCATCTGGTCAGAAGATATTGACCCAATATTTTGTGCCACCATTCATTCAGTTCCAGCAAAATGAGAGGGTTAGCTTAGTGAAGGAAGCCTGTGATTACAGAAGTCCCCTATGAAGTTCAGTTGGTAGAGGATGGGTTGCAGTAGCTTCCAGCAAGGGTTATCTCTACAGTGTGCAGGTGGTCCCCAGCCCAGATGGATCTGGTAGATCCACTCCCTGTTTCTCTGGTACCAACTGGCTGATTTTCATTCTTCCATCCATCCATTGCTCTAAAAGAGCATTTTTGGCATGCCAGCTGCAGGCTGTGCCCCCTCAGGTGCTGCATGAGGTGGTTTGCCTGCACATATCCCTGCTCATGGCTCTTGGGAGAGCCAGTTTCAGTTGCTATTGAAAAGTGGCTCTGACAAATTGCAAGCCTAAATCTGTGGCTTGTTCTAGTCCTCCTAAAGCTTCTCACACACTTGCTGGCACCCAGCACCTCTGTGGGTTAGTTGATCTCCAATTCACCAGTGGCTCCTTCAGCTGTAGTTGAGAAAGAGACTTGCAATCACTCAGCACCAGAGTAAATTTGTGGCACCTCGAGGTCTCTGTTGAGACATTTGCATTGACATAGCTTTCCTGTCTGCTTTTGGTCTGTTTGGATCTTGCCATTGAGCACCTTGCTTGGTATCTCTGTTAGACCTTTTGCCCCAAGCACAGTTGCGCTCAGGGGATTTGTAAGAGATTTGGAGAGAAGAAACCTGATGCAATTTTGTGTTGGCTAAGCCCTACTGTCCTGAGGGAAAGAGAGAACAAATGAAATGGATGTTTCTGTTGTTCAGAGTCTGAAGCTCTTACATTATAGTGGTTGGAACAAATGATTTCTAATGGTAATCTCTCAGAGCCTGGCTAATGCTTTTCTTGCACTTTAGTCTTCTTTTGCTTTTTTTCTTTCTATTTCTCTGATGTTTACTGCTTCCAACAAAACTCCAGCAATGTTGCTCCAGCCCTGAACCTCTGCTGCTGTCCATTGCCACCTGAGTCTATGGTAGTCATTGCTAGTCTCCCAGTGATCCAGCACACCGAAGAACTAACTTCTGCCACTTGTGTGAAAGCAGGCTGAGGATTACATCCCATAGCTAGGCTGAGATCTGTGCTCTGAGGTCTTATGCTGGAGGATAAGTCAGGAGACCCTACACCACTGGTGTTGCAATGCTTTTCCAATCCAAGGAGCCCATATCTCATTTGCAGCCCATATTAAAGGACCTTGCATTAAAGACTGTGAATTCTGCTCCTCCTCACGGCTCTAATCTGGTAAAAGTCTCAAAGAAAAGTACTTGCAAAGAAGTGCATTAAGCAGTCTTTATGAGCTGCGACATGGAGTGCAGTAAATTTCATGGCTGGGCCCCTGAGTTTCCTGCAAGTCAGCTCTTTGTTGGGAAAGACACCACACCATCTTCTGTAGCCATACACAATGCTGTAATAGGGTTAGCTCCCAGTAAAAGTGTAATTAATGTCATGTAATATAAAGATTTACCATTTTCTCTGAGGACTTCTCCCCCAGGCACCTTTCTTGCGTCATTCAGTAATCTAAATTAAAATGACCCTGCCTATTCCCCATCTTTTTGCCCCTTTTCTGTCTGTATGATTGTTCCCAAAGATGTTTGTCATGGGATGCCGCTTCACCAGAGGGGGATTAGGAAGACACTCTGCAACAATAGTGCCGCTGCATTTCCTTGCCTGTTGGGTGAGAAAGGAAGCAACATGTAACTTGTCTGGAGTTTTTCTTTCTCTCTCTACATCTCCTGCCATGCATTTTCACACCAGGCTGCCATGTCTCCCACGTTCCTTATCACTGTGAGATTGTTACTTGTGGAGATTATTGATGAAGCATATGTCCATGCTTCCTTCATTTACTCCACAAACAGGACTTCTATTTGAAGGAGGAATGGCAAGATGGTTTTCTTGACCAGTTTGCAAGTGCATCTTACAAATGGTGCATCTTTACATCTTATATGCTGGGTCTATGTTTAATTCTTGTAGAAACTCTGGTACGAGGAGGTGTTTATAGCTGGAGAAAAGAAGAGGACACCACAGTGCCTACACCACCACCTGGCTCTTCCATCCCTCTTTCCTCTCCCACCTCTAGCACGAGTGTATTGCTAGGCTATTTATGCCCCATTAATGAGAGCTCTCTCCCAAGCTTACTGCAGTCAACAAGAGACTTTCCAGTGGTTTTCTTTTGGGACCAGTCCTGCTGTAACCTGAGTTTTGACCTAAGTCTACTAACTTAGCTGAAGTAGATAAGGGGCTGCTCTTCCCAGAAGGATGGAGGGGCCACCCTTACTTTGTGTCAGAAGTGGAAATGCTCTTTGTGATGTTCATGTGCTGAAATCCCAGACTCCTATGGATCCCAGGCAATTTCTTTTGAAGCCTTAATCCAGACGTAAGCTGTCATGCACAGAAATCAGGATGTGCTTCCTTCACCATCCTTGAAATCAGGCTTTGCAGTGGGTAGCTGCTCTTTACAGTTACCTCACCAGATTTCCTTACTTTCTCTGGATTTGCCAACTAGGAAAAGTTCTCCCTGATCAAAACCACTCCTCACCTTTGATTACTCATACTGGCCAGGGTGCAGCTCTCTAGAGGACACTCTTCACAGCAGTGTAATTGAAGAACAAGGAAAGGCTGGTTTGTACCATCAGCCTTGCACAAGGCATTTAAGCTGAGATGATGACTGATTAAAATGTGACAAGGCTGGGTTTTTTTACCCAGTCTTTTCTCACCTTTTCCCTCCCAGTCCTGGGCAATCAGTGTGCCCTGGTCAGTCACTTGCAGGGATTTTAGTCCTGACCCTTTGGCTGCAGTCATATGAACAGCAGTTGTGCAGGTGATTTAATGGAGTGTGCAATTCTCTTGTTATCACGTACTATAAACTCCAGAAGTGGCAGATCACCTGGGCACATGGCAGGGCCCAGAAATATTGCTCTGTCTCAGGCTATCAAATTAATACACAGTTTGATTTTTCCATCTCACAGTATATTGTTTTTCACTGACCCGAGAGGCAGCTGCAAGTGGCCATTTGCATCAAAAGCTCCCCCAGTCACTCCCGATTAGAGCGACCACATCTTTCCCCAGCTAATGAATTGCTCCCATCTGTGAAATTACAGCTACTCACTTTTGTTTTGCTTAAATCAAAACTGCAGGGCTCATATGGCAGGCTGTCTGCTGCCTCCAGGTACCCGGCTCTCCCGCCGTGACGCTGAGCCGAAGGCTGCTGTTTTGTCACGGGCTGTGTGTCCGGGCTTTGACAAGGAGCATACACAGAGCAACCCTGGCCTTGTATGAACCGTCCAGGCAGAGAAGGGAACAGCTTCAGGGACCTGCTGGAGACCTGGGGCTCACCAGCCCATGATGAGTCACTTAGAAATTCTTCCTGCATAATGCTTCTCCAGGAGTCTGACCTATTGATTGCCTGGAGTCTCAATAAATTTAGATCGCTGGTTTGTGTCTGCACTCCCTAAGCAGGGGTAGGACAATGATTAGCTGCAAAGATCAATAGGGGGGAGTCTTTTAATCGACCACGTAAAACGTGTCCTTCATCACTGATGGCGTGTTAATTGGGATTTAATTCTTGAGGGGGCATTCACCTGTCCCTCCCAGTTTTCTCTCTGCTCTTGAAGCCCTTGTTGAGAAACCCAGGGTAGTTTGTAAGTTAGAAAGATGGAGAATTGAGGTTTCTTTATTCTTGTAATGTTATTTTTGATTGAGGGTTGTGAGCTGCTGGCACAGGGTGCCCAGAGAAGCTGTGTCTGCCACATCCCTGGCAGTGTTCAAGGCCAGGTTGGATGTGGCTTGGAGCAACCTGCTCTAGTGGAAGATGTCCCTGCCTGTGGCAGGGGTTGGAACTGGATGAGCTTTGAGGTCCCTTCCAACCCAACCCATCCCATTTATTATTTCCCCTGTATCCTGGCAGTCTTCGCCTTGATGTAGTGCCCATCTGCCTCTTTCTAAGAGTCCTCTTCCAGTGGCATTCACCAGTATTTAGCATCCTGGCATGCTGATGCATTTCTCAGTCAAGGGCTTGGTAGCAGAGTGGATGCATGGGTCTCCAAGATGCTGCCAGCTGCCCAGAGAGATAGTAACCTGTGACACCAGGGTGCCTTGGTTCTCCCAGATAATGTATCCTGTGGAGAGGCTTCCAACCATCCCCACAGCTCATCTGCTCACTCTTGCTGATGCAGCTCTCCTTTGCATTCTTATCTGTGGCTCAGATTTTGGGCAAAGAACGAGTGACAAACTCATCCTGCTCAGCCTGGGAAAGGAGCAAGCCACGCTGATCAGCAGCACAGCCTGAAGGAGTAGCATCTTCCCTCTAGCCTAGAAGGGATGTGGTGGTGCCCTCAAAACACAGAGGTCTGAAAGAGCTAATGGTCTTCTTCATAAACATGTGAGATGTCAGGTGTGCTTCTATTTATTTTTAGGTTGATTTTTTTCCTATGAGAATAGACCTCTCTTGTTGTGAGAGGAGACATCCAGTTCCTTCAGTGGGGGCTTCCATCAGCCTCTACCTTCTCCCCCTGTGATGAGCCCCATGCCTACAGCTGAGATCTCACTGGGGTGCAGGTAGTGCCAGGGACAGGGTTGGGCTGTGGGGGGAACTTCACAGGCTCCCTTTCCAGACCAGTGGCTTATCCCAGCAATCAAACAGCTTTTCCAGAGCAAATCTTGTTGAGTCTGTGTGATAGGAACAAAGCCAAATGGGAGAAGAATAGGACATGCACTTTACCCTAAGTCCTACTGTGCTGGAATAGCTGAGTTTTACTACCTTGACCCCTCCAGCAAAGTCTGTGTTATTCTGCTCCTTGTGAACAGTCAGGATTATGGCCTGTCCTCATAGTCCCTCACCTCTATAGGGCAAATCTTTTAAGTCCTTGGTTTCCTTTGGGACTTTCTAGTTCCAGCCCTGGCAAAACAAGTCACTGGCTGGGAAATGGAAGCAGCATCATCCCAGCTAAAAGCCCTGACATTTTTTCTTATTGTAAATTCTTTAATCTCTTTTAACAGATGACCTCTCTAGGGCTATTGTATTACCCTTCTGCTAGTCTTCTGACAGGTCTTCTATTTAACTAAACCAATAAATATGTATATTTGCAGTATATATTTCAGTTGTCTAGGATAACTGTACAGGGTATTTGTTACTCAGTAACTAGCTTACAATTAATATTGAAAAATTATTGCAAACTCTGTGATTGCACATATGCAATTTGTGGATCCAGCATCCATGAAATTCCCTTGATGAAATTTAGCTGACTTACTAGTAAATATAAATACACAGATCCTGAATTCCTTCATGCTGCAAAGTATTTGGGGGGATGGATGTGTGAAGTGAAGGAGTGAAAGGAATCTCTGTAGCCCCAAACAGAGTTATATCTACCATGTCTTCAAGGAGGGCCTGTGGTGAGAACCAAACTCATCTCCATGCTTCACCTTCATGGTCAAGCTGTCTTTCTTAGCACTGCACCTTGTCCCTTTCCTCAGGTTTTTGAAGGCTGTAAAACAGCCGCGTGAATTCTACCTATGCAGCGGACCGTGGGAGGAGAGACTGCAATAGCAGCCCCATGAACAGTGCCATCTCCGTGCAAGAGACCAGGTGCTGAGGGTGAAACCTAAGTATCAATGTGACCCTGCTTCAGTGTGCACTTGCACCCCGAAACCCCCAAGTGCGTGAGCAGCAGGTCATGAAGTGGATGCTCTCCCTCTGCTGTGCTCTGGTGAGACCCCCCCCCTGCAGTCCTGATCCAGCTCTGGGACAACAGCACATGAGGGATGTGGAGCTGTTGGAGCGAGTCCAGAGGAGGCCATGGAAATGCTCTGAGAGCTGGAGCAGCTCAGCTCTGGAGCCAGGCTGAGAGAGCTGGACTGGTTCAGCCTGGAGAAGAGAAGGCTCCTTAAGGGGAGACCTCAGAGCAGCTCCAGTGCCTAAAGGGGCTGCAAGGAACCTGGAGAGGGGCTTTGGACAAGGGTCTGTAGGGACAGGACAAGGATGAATGGCTTTAACCTGACAGAGGGGAGACCTGGCTGTTCACTGTACATCTATTGCATGTCATCAACCAGAGAGAAGTTTCTCTTCCCTACCCCATTACCTAAGGGAAGGGCGGAAGGGCTTGGCAGGGAGCAGTTGAGTTTTTTCTAATGCTTTCTTCCATGATGGGATTAAGCAGGACCTGCTCCTTTAAAAAGTGTCCCCTTCCCCATCATCCTCCCTCCTTCCAATTACAGCACTAATTTCAGTAATGGAGAATTAATGGAGTAATGGACTGCTGAAGCTGGCCTGAAGGAACTGTAGTGCTCAGCACAAATTGAGTAAATAAACCATATATTAGATTTCTAAACAATACTTTTAGTCTAGTCCCCAGGGAAAGAGAGTTGTCAAGACTTACTTAAGTCAACCCAGCAAAACGTATGCATAAGATCCACCCATTCATACCCTGGAAAATGGCACCAGTGGCCTGAAGCATCAGTGAATTTCTCACATAAATCTCTGCTCTTCTGACAGAGAGAGCTTTGTGTTGTTTCCTTCTCCCAATTCCTCCTCTTTGATTTATTTACCAATAAGCAGCTTTGTGCCTGCTTCTATTTGTGTCTTGCTAGAGAGCTGTCTCTGTATGCTGATAGAGAATGACTTGCAATCATAAGGAGAGAGTTATCAGAGAGCCATACAAAGTGATGGATGAGAGCGGTGCCCTAAACAGTTTTCAGTCTGGGAAAGTCCTGATTATTTTTTTTTCTTTCCAAAAGCAGCAGCCCTCTGTCAACATTTTTATTACTTTATTTTAAAAATAGGCTTTGCACTACCTCAGCCAAATAAATAGACATGAATAATGAACTACTGACTATCAGATTTACCCCACTGGCATCAGGGTGACTAATTGTGATTTAGTTACCCTTGACTGCACAGACTGCCGTCGAGGATTTCCTAGGCAGTGCGCGAGCAGGGTGAGAGCCAAATGAAGATGATGAGGGCTTTGAACCAAGGCAAAGGCACAGGGTAGCAAAATGACTTTTCCAGGTCAGTGGGACAAGCAGGGTAAGATCCAGGACTCAGACCAACGCTGTGTCTACAGCAAACCTTTTGCATCCTGAAGGGGCAATCATGAAAAGCCATAATTCCCACAGGACAGCAGCTTGTGGGCTTTCAACATCCCACAAGATGATTATGTACTTTCTATGTGTGATCTGGGAGCAATCTTTTGAGCCTTTGTGGCAGAAATAAGCAGGCTTTGTTTGCTGCTTTTATTTCCTTTCAGCCCTGATGCAGTCAAGAGGGCGTGAAGAGGGCTCTAACTCTCTGTGTTTCTATCTGCTATGCCATTGCTAAGAATAAGATAAAAAAATGGCAGCTTAAGTTTGAATTAAAAGAGAGATTGCTTTCATCCTGCAATCAACTGGAGATGGGGACTGAGCCATAGTATTTTATCAGGGGGAGTTTTACATCATTAATCTGCTTTGGATGTCTGACACTTGGAACTTGGGTATGTTAAATCACTCTCTCACTTGACCTCCGGATGTAACACATAGAAGAATCAAAATCCGCTGAGGTATACCAGGCCGAGATGATACAGTGTCTCTCAGGGTGTAATTCAGTGTCACTTGCATTCCTTACTTTTATTGGGGGTAATTTTGAATGATACGTGTAGGAAAAAGCTTGCATACTGTGCTGGTTACAATAATCCACCAAACGTAGCCATTAGATCCTGAAATGTGCTTTTACAACTGACTGGGATGGGTAATTTTGGCATGCTCTGGGTAAGTAAAGGAGCTGAAACACATTTTTGCCTGTGTGGGAAGATGAACATATTACTCGATAAATAATTTCTTAGGCACAAAACCAGGTAGGTTTCCGGAAGCAATGGATTTATCACTGAATGCTTGCACCCAGAAATATGGATTGAAGAGCTTGGAAGACATCTGTGCACCATTTGTACCAGCATGCAAGACGTTCATTGTAAGAAATGGGGTTTTATAATGTTTCCATTGAACTCGTGAGCTTCCTGTTTTCACAGCATTATTGCTGTTCAATCCAATGAGCTCCTCCCTCGATACCATCCTCTTCCAAGGACTCTAGCTTACCAACCTGACAAAATACTGCACCTGCAAACTTCAGATCCTCCTCCTATATGGCCTGCATTTCTCTCTTTCCTCGACATCCTTCCTTGATGCATTTGCTCCTCCTCCCCTGCAATTCCCCCATCCTTTTTACTCCAGAGTTTTAAAGGTCTATTTCCCTACTTTAACTCTCCCCCTTTCACTACTGAGCTCAGCTACTTCTCTGCTATTCACCACATCCTATCAGTTTCTTCCCTAACTTATACTCTCATCTGGCTGCTTACCCCTTCTTTATTCAATGTAAGTATGTGAAAGTCCTACCCTTATGAGTCCCTGCCTTAGATACCACCTGATCCTGCCTTTTCTTCATTTTGACTCTGACCTCACTTAAAGCACTGTTTACAAACACTGTCTGGAGCTTGCTTTTCCCAAATTTCAAGCTGCTTCCCCAAAGCTTGCAGGTCTTAATGCTGCCCTGTGCATACAGTGTGTAACACATGCAGCATGCATCTTCTCTGCTAAAGTCCTCAAGAAGGAACAAAGACCATCCTGAAGTTTTGCAAAGCAGGTGACAACAACCTTTTGTGATGAAAAAGAAATGTCAGGGAGCTGAAATAGCACAGTGTGGCTTGGTGGTTGGTCCTTTGGCAATCAGAAAGCACAGAGCTGCCAGCTCTTCAGCTTTGTGCACAGAAATCAGAGTATGTGAGGATAACAACCCGATTAAATGGGTATGAATGAACTTGTTCAGTGAAAGGGATTCCAGGAAAACTATCCAATTTGCACCTTTAAATTTGGGGTGATTACATTTTAAATCCTCTGTTTTCTGCACCTTTTTGATGTGGCACACACACTGGTGAGATGACAAAACAATGGTCCCTGGAACCTGGAGATCCCAGCTTTCCCACTCATTTCTTACTCTCAGGAAGGAAAGGCATTGGGATTGTTAAGAAGAGCCAGTTGTAGAAGATGCTTTTCTGACACAGTGGTTTGTTTGGTGGACCTGATTGAGAGCCATCTGACGTAACTGGGGTCTAAGACAAGACAGCCTTCTTCCCCTTCCCTGTCAAGCAGTTTTTGCATGAAGATGGTGTTTTGGAATGTCATTCTGTTAGTATTTGGTTTTGCTTTGTGATATGAGACGGGATAAATACAACCCTGTCCTAAGGATTCTTTTCTTAATTGTTTCTTTTTTCCTAGAATTCCTACCTTTTTTTGTGAAGCTGCATGGGTGCTGGGGGAGTCTCTCTTTTCCACTACTCCATTAATATTCTTACAGACTTGTTAATTCCTTTTAGCGTATCAAAATCCCGTTTCAAAGGATCTTTGTTTTCCTACCCAAAGCTGTGTTATCAAGTTATCTGCACTGAAATATTCATGTCATCAAAGACAAAAGCAACCACATATCAGAGATTTTTTTCTTCCTTCTGCAGAGAGTTTCTCTCTAGTGAAGGATGTGGCAAACTTCTGAATGCAAGGTGAGTGCTTTGTTGTGCACTAGCATGTCTGGGAGAGGAAACCAAGAGTAAGGTACCTAATATGCTTGACCTGCTGCAAATATATTCTTGCATTAAGGGAATAACCTTTTAGACACCTCATGGGAGCTGTTTTGCTCGATCTTTTGGGCAGTGTGTATTATTCCTGTGGGGAAAGTTTGACTAGAACAAAAAGTTGTTGTCGATAGATATATGCAAGAATTCATCTTCACCCTTTTTCTACCCCCAATAGCTGCAAATTTGGCCAGAAATAGATATTCCCCTAGAAGAAATCCATTGGAACACAAGAAAACCCCTACAAAATGTTGCAGGAAAACATTAAGAGGTTTGTAGCAAACCTGGCTTTACCAGTGTGACAAGGACAGCCCCTGGGGCTGTGTCTGCATCTGAGTCTTACTCTGGCCTTAGAGTTGGGTTTTGTTTTGCTTGTTCTAGCAGCATTTTGGGGTGCACGGGACATTTATTTCTCCAAGACCAGATGGTCCATGTGAAAGGAGGAGGAAGCTGAATGAAATCACAGTTCCTCATCTGGGCCAGCATCTTCTCTGCTACCCTGATGGGACTGGTGACCCTATCAGGGGAACACCTCCCAAAGAGACACACAGCGTTAGTGCTGGCTGCCAACCTGCGAAAAACCATGGTGCTGGCCAGCTCTGCCTGCTGTTCCCTTGCTTCTCTGGTCCCCAGGCTGTTAAGACCAGGAAAAGCCACTGGGTAGGTGACAAGAGCCAAAGAATTTGCTGAATGTGTCAGACTTGATAGCAGCCACCCGCTGCCAATAGCATTCCTCTGCCGCAGGGCGGATGAGCAGAATACATCCCAGACCTTCCTTCCAGCGGGAGATAAGCTCTGGAGCTCTCCATGAGTGGGGCTGCATGTGTCCTTTTCCCCATATGGTATGAAATTGGCTCTTCTGCCCCAGTGCCTATGGGCAGCAGGTAGGATTTTGATTTCTACTTGTATTATTGGAGACGCTTCAATAAGCTTCACATCCAGGTTACCTTGCAGGTAATAGAAACCTGTGGTGTTGTAATCCCTGGGCCTGACTCCACCACGGAGGTATGGAGCAGGAAAATGGGTTGTGGCAAAAGAAAAAGAGCCATTAAGGCACGTGATCCCACAAAAGGTGCAGTTCAGCTCATCCCCACCCCAGATGGCTGTGTGGCACTGGGCCATGGTAGGTGCAAGCCTCAGAGGGGAAAGGAGATGCTGAAGAATGTGCTGTTACATATTTCCTTAGGTTTTCCCTCCTTGGCAGGGCTGTGCTAGGACCACAAACTTGGCAGGCGTGCTGGAAAGCTGTCTTCCCCCTGCAGCTCTCTAGGGACCTTCCCTGGCACATTGCCTGGCACTGAGTACTGTGGTGGGGAGCTGAAAACTTGGGATGTATCTGTGTAGGGCAACGTAGAGGTCCTCAAATGACCCTCACCACACTGGGGAGAGAGATGAGGATAACGCATCCTCTTACAAGCACTAATGAGCCAGACGCAGCATCCCACCCACAGAAATATCATTGCTTCTAGGACTGGAGTTATGGCCCCTGCACTCTGTGGAGTCTCCAAATAGGTGAGACACTCAAACCTTGTATGGATTGGGCAGGTTTGAGCCTCAAAATAAAGGCACAGCAAGTGCTTCCCATTGTAACAAAAGTGTTCCTGGACTCATGATTCTGGAGTTTCACTGAGACTTTGGGCATCATTTTTAATATGTGTGAAAATAACTTTAAATATCTGCATGGGGTCAGTTTATAAAATACAACAAACTAGAAGAAACTTGAAAATCTCTCTCAGCTGCTGTTGCCCTTCCTTATGCAAAATTCATTTTCAGCCCAAATTCTAAAGGAAAAGTGGTACATGGAGCCTCACGGAGCACATTGTATGGCGGGGGGGGTGTGTATGGCTATCTCTGCCTTAGAAATCACTTTCAAAATCGTTGGAGAGCAGGAAATAAACAGCTCAGAGATGTTTAATCCCTACAGGTTTCACGGCAATGTATATCTGATTAGAGGATAGACAATTATTCATGCTCCAGCTGAGGGAAATGTTGAACTTAACCCTTCATAGACACCAGAGAGTTCACAAGTGCACACACCTCCAACATTAGGAACCATTTCAGTCAAGTTTTGCAGTTTATTAGACACCAAACCTCACAGCTGCAAGATGCAAAACTATAGGAAACCAGTTCTCTTTGGTCCCAGTGCTTGCACAGCTCTAAGTTCCTAAGAGACTGGCTCCCAAAAAGCGCTGCACACTTTAATCCCTCAGTAACACCTATAAATTCCCATCCCTTTTGGAGTCAGTAATGAATGGCCATTGGAAAAAGGACAAGAAGGTTCTTCCTCCATTACCTTCCCTTTTCTCATCCCTCCTGGGTGAAATATAGGCCACTCATTAAGCACGCTCTTCAGTCACAGGGATGGTTTGCCTGAAAACCCTTTCGAAAATTATGCTTTTCATTCAATACTGTAACTGAGTTATTACTGTGATATATAAAGTATTTTCCATCTTTCCACTCAGGCAATGTGAAGAAACTACAGTTTGTAGAAGTTTATTGCCAGTTTATTGCACTATCCAGCACTCGTGGTCTACGTCAGGGAGAAATGCCTCACATCTCCTTCTCTCACAATTATTGCATCTTCCTCTAGCCCTGCTTTTGAAGGTCCTTTGGGGCTTGAGCCTCTGTTTTGCCCTATGTGTCTGTTATGTTCTTATTTTACAGGGTGAATTGCCAACAGTCCTGTGCACTGCCACAGAAGCAGGGAGTCCTCACATCTCTCAGGACAGGAGCATATCTCCACCACGTTGCTGACCAGAAGAGCCAGGCAGGTTGGGTACTTTTCAATCTCATTTGCCAAGATTTTTCTTTCTCCATTGATAATCCAGCCCAGAATTGATTTTTGAAGGCATTAAGAAGTTGCTTTTTGTGAATGTCTGTGAGGCGTGGTGGTGGACATTGTATTTCCTTGATTTATCACCCTTCTGCACCGCACAAGTCTGAAAGTCTGTGATTTTATTTATATATATATATATTTATAGAGCTCCATGTGTTGGTCACATGTTGAATATAATTTAGATGATTGGATCCTTGCACTCTGGAAAAAAAAAAAAGCCAACATTAAGCTGGAAATATCAGGTACTTGGAAAGCAGAAGTGGAAAGGCTAGTGGGGAGGGGAGAGGAGATAACTGAGGCAAAGGGAGACCTTAAACAAAAGAGTGGTCCTCAAGCCATGATGTATATTTGTCTTAGATGCTAGCAGAGTTGTACAGGCTCTACAGGAAGCTCTGCACTGCTGGAGAGCTGCTTTCAGCTGAGACACTGGACCCAGGTCCTATTTTTTCTGGCTCTGGTGGCTGTCCAGGAGGAAGTGAGAGATCCTATGACGCTTTTTGAAAGAGAAGGATATGATCCCACTGCTGTGGATAAAGTTTCCTGTCTGGCATAAAATGTGTTCAGCTCTGTGGATGGTATTAACAGGTGCCAGTATCAGGCTCTACAGGCATAGACCTCAGCTGGTGTAAGTCAAGAGAGCTGTTTAGATGGTGGAGCTGCAGAAATTTTCCCTCTTCCTTTGCATGGGAATGATTTCTTTCCTCTTTGGTTTTAATATGTGTGGCTGAGCATAGAAAATTACTTATATCATCCAAGCCTGCTTTTTAAGAGTCATGAAGTGAATGTAGTTTGGTACAAAAGAAGGTTATGTGCAAGCAATTGAACATAGGCTGCCTAGTGATGTACATTCCTAGGAAGATAATGTAGAGCTCCTCAAGCTAAGAACTTTTCTGGTGCACCAACAGCTAAAGTCCTCTAACCTGACAGAAATAAATACCTTGAGAATCCAGTTACCCATGGTTATCCTTGAAAGGGGCATCACGATAAAGGGGCCTGTGCCTGTGCAAGTTGATTTGTTGATTATCATTTAAAGCATTTTGATATCTCGAGCGAAGGTCTGTCCATTGTTGTGTTTCTCCATTTTTGCAGTTAGCTATAGGTGATTTGTATAGAGCACAAAATATTAATAGCATCTCTTGAAATTAATACTGAGGAAGATGGAAAGGATGAACAAGAGAAACAAGCAGCAACTTATTTAACAGTCTGGTTGCTGAATGGTAGCAACACGACTCAAAGCATTACTGCTTTTAGCATATGATTTATAGCTAATGCCGCTTCCCATGGCTGGTTTCAGCCTTTGATGTCCGTCAGCTCTGAATTAATTACTTTGTAATGCAATGTGAAAGTGCAATAGGTTTGGCTTATTCCCATTCCTCCCTGGAATTGCTGTGTTAACTTTCCTCTTGGTGTTTGCTCACTCTTTCACCCTACCCACAAAGCACCTTCTTGTTTGTGAATTCAAAAAGGTGGGAGGTGTGTGTATGCACGTTGTATTGCCTTATAATAAATGGAGCCTTTTAGCCAGGGCAAGCGAGACTGATGTAGGAATGTAGGAGATCATATCTTGGGAGGAAAATCAATATTAAGATGTACAATTGCTCCCATGGTATTGAAAGAATTAGTTGATCTACATGCCAAATGACAGCCCCCTTGATAACGGGGATTATGTGTCCTGTCTTTCCAGGCTGTGCTCTGTTGGGACTGCTCTCTGGGTCCCTCAGGCAGAGATAATCTAATTAGTACAACAAAGACCAGGTCGATTTAAGAAAACGAAGGGGGGGAACTGGAGCGAGGGGCTGTGGGGAGGTGGATGTCAGTGAGGAACAGGCTCTGGAAAAAGTTGGAGCGGAGGAGGGGAAAACTGGGAGTACCCGTTAACCGTCAGCTTGGCTCCACAGGCATTGGAAACCAGACCCACCAGACTATGACCAGACAAACCTCAAATTAGCAAGTGCTTACAGCCTTCACAGTCACTCATTCAATCACACCTTCGGAACGGAGGGAGCCGGGGAAGCGAGGTGCTGCTGGTGGGCTGAGCGGAAAGGAGGTGGCTTGGACCTGGACCTGCTCACCCGCTGCAGAGACAGTGGCATCTGCTGCAAGAGTGCTGGTGGAAAAATGCTTCACCACAAAGAGAAACCCCAACCACCCAGCAATAAACAAACAACCCAAAGCTTTTCCCTGTACTAAATAATGCAAAAAGAGTTCTTTTTCCTTTTTTTTCTGTTTTTCTTTATTCCTTTTTTCTTTTTTCTTTTCACTTTTCTCCCTTTCTTTTTTTTTTTCTCTCATTCTCTTCCTCTCACTTTCTTTTTCCTTCTCCTTCCCTCTTTCTCTCTCTTTCTTCCTCTAGCTCTCTTTTCCTTTTTTCCTTTTCCTTTTTTGTTTTCCTTTTCCTTTTTCCCTTCTCTTTCTCAGCCAAAGGCTGAGGCTTGGCCCCAGCTGTAAGCTATGAAGCTGTACTACTCATGCTAAACATGAGGTGAATTGTGTTTCTGAGGTTAGGTTGAGGTTTCAAGAGGCTTCTCTGAGTGGAGGCCTGGTTTCTCCATTGCAGTCTCATTGCAGTCACATCAAGGCAAATGCCCCTGAATCCTGTGTCTAGCAAGAATTAGCTGGAATAAGAGCTGGCTTTTTACCTCCTGGGTGCAACCCCTGACACTGGGTTTTGCAGTCACGGTGTCTGCTATGTCAGTGCATTCTATCAGCCCCATCAGCATGAAGTTCCCCTGATAGCTGTGACTGCTTTTCCTGAGACCCTGATGGTTGTGGGCACATCCTCAGTGGGTGTCAACTAACCTGAATTCAGAATAAATCCCTTCCTAAATGATGATGACACAGAAATGAGTTACTTAGTGCCAACACTGGGCTTTTACCTAACATTTTCATGTGACTTGCTGGCAACAGATGTTAGTACTTGAATATTTTCAGTCCTATCTCTGATTTTAGATGGAGAGAGGGGCTGGATCTCTGCATACAGTTCATGCAAGATGTACAAAAGCCCTAGTCTTTTGCAGTTCACTCCGAGCCTTTGCTTAAGGGTGTATCCTATATTTGTCCTGTCTTTCATGACCATATTCCTGCTATTTATTTCAACTTCCATTCAATACCAACACACTTGAAGTGCTTTGGTGGCTAGGTCTAAGATTTTGATGCATTTCTCCCTCCAAGGCAAATATTGCAATTGCTCAGCCATGCAAATGGGTGCAGGCGTCTTCCGGCTATATAATCTGGTAGGTTTAGAGGACTGGATGGCTGAAAGAAGGCTTGCTTGCATCTGGAAGTTGCTTTTCCTTTCCTAAGGATCATGAGCACAAGGAGTTCAGGCATTTTTGCACAGCTCCCTACTGACCCTTGAGTTCATGTCATCAGACCCAATCTTGTTGTCTTGGCAAGCACTCACACAAATAAGAACACTCTAACAATGGGATCTTTCTTTTCATAGCTTCCCTCTCCCCTTGTCCCTTGCTTCCTCCCTCTCCTACACTGGAGATAGAACATTTGGAGACAGCAAGGATGAGATCACTGCTTTGCAAGGAGTAACAAGCAAACTGGCTGCACAGTTTGGGGCTTTGCAGAGCCTTTTCCCAGGGAGCAGATCTGATATAATTCCCCTATCCACAACTGCACAGAGACATCAGCGCTTTGGAGACGGTGCTTGCCAGCCGCTCGGGTAAGACTGGAGATAAGGCCCAGAGATGAGGAGCCATCAAAACACAAATGTCTAGCGCAGACTTTGAGTTCCCGGCTTTGCTGTATTTACTTTCTTTAATCACATAAGCTTATAGGCTGTAATTAGCAAGGAATAGAGTCATTACCCGTTCTGGGGAAAGGAGCAGTCTGACTGATGTTGGGGATGCTGTATGAGCCCGCATTGTCCTCTGTTTCAGTTGTGAATATAGATCCATGAATTTATAAACAGCCTTTAGCTTTGCACAGTGCTTGAGAAACAACAAGTTATCCTGCAGCACTGGAATTGGGGATTCCAGATTTCCTATGGATTCCTGCACCACTGCTGCCTTGAACCCCCAACTCCAGGTTGCTCCCTGCGAATATTTGCTAGGGTTTTCTTCTTCCCAACACAGTGTTTTTGTGTTCATGTGCACAATTCCATATCACCACACCTGAAGTCTTTGTCAGCTGGCAGTTTGACCCATCTGTGTGCTCATAGATGGTAGGGCAGACCCAAACCCAAATCCCAGGTGTCTCTTGCATTCATGCTATAGCTCATCTTTCAGCAGAGGCACCAAGTATGTGCCCCCCTCCTCCCTCCAGTCCCAGTTTTCACCAGAACTGCAGGAATTTCCTGCACTGACCGTCTGGACTCAGACGTGTTTTTGCAAGTGTGTGCTCTTTGTTTTCACTGAAATGGATTAAAAACAAACCGGCAGAAGGAAATTCAATAAAAATTACGTTTGATAGACCCAGAAAAAAACTGATTTTTTTTTTTAAAGAAAGACTACCATTTAAAAGCCCAGATGCAGGCATTCCTCACCATCCCACTCCCAGTGAAAGTTCAAATTGAAATCACCCAGGGCTCCCTTATATCTGTGTCGTTCTTTTTGCTTTATTAAATTCAACAAGAATTCTGTCAGGGATTTTCTCAAGCATCCTGCCAATGCATAATGACTTCTTCACAGTATACTTTCGAGTACTCTGCTTTATGTTATGGTTTCTATGGGTTTGGAAGGCACTGGGACTACTTCTTAGTTTATTTTTTATCCATCATGCACAATAGCTGAAACCAGGAGAGCTGTCTAGCTGGAAATTCAATGTACCATTGCTAAATAACAAGAGCTCATGCCCTGTTATGGGATGTTATGGCATTTTTGTATTGTAGAGCCACTGTCTTTTGCACAACCATCAGAGCATAATGTGGGCTGCTGTGTATTCGAGCAAGCATTTGTACTACCTGAGGGCAGAACATGTAATTTTCCCCTTTTCTCTTTCTGTAAAACCTTGCACTTTGATGTGTGATACTTTCCTTTCTTCCTGAAGGATTTTACATCACGTAACAAATCATTGCAACAGCTTCTCCTCACTTTAAGCCGCATGTTCCAAGTTCAGCAGACGGTGTAACTCTTGATACAAGCTGTAGTTAAACGATCATGTTATTTAACAGTTACTTATAGTGCATTCCCTGATTGTTTGGTGCCTTGGGATATTGTGTGTTCTGCCTAATTGCAGGTTGAACAAAAGTGTATCTTGGTCATTATGCCATTATGTTATGGGAGTATAAAGAGCAGAATAGAGCAAATCAGATAAAGCTGAGCGAGACTTAGCTGTCTGCATGGGAATGTTAGGAACGGTGTCTCTCACCCTTGCAGGCCACAAAGATAATTTCCTGACTACTAAGTAGTAGTTGGTTTTAAAAACCCCAAATCTATTAGGCAGTGTCTCCACACTCAGGGGAAATGTCTATCAGCAAAACTGATTAGAGATAAGGGTAAGCAGATGTCAAAACAGAAGACCACCAAAGAACTCAGGTCCTGAAGTGAATGGGGAGAGATCCAGCAGGTAGTAAAAGTAGGGTGGATTGCTGTGCCATGATTGGGGGCCAAGCCTGCCCTCCATTCAGCTCCAGAGTTTTGTTGGAAAAAAGGGTGTTAAGATTGGACTCTGTATCTTCTACGGGAGAAAAAGTCTGTTTTCTGAAACCATTTTCCTGGCTGAATTTTCATTCGTGTGTGCGTGTTTTGTTGTTTTCACAAACTGCCTCTTTATCCTAATGGTGGAATGGAGATGAAAACTGTTAGGGAGAACAAAGAACTGTGAGAGGATGATCTGCAGAATTTCCTGCTTTTCCATGTAACCATGGAGGAGCTGAATTTAAACCATCTCCCTCTTAAAAGAGCTTCTCCATAATACTCTGTTTTGTCACAGCCTTCACTTGAGTTGTCTCCAATCATGGGACTACACCAGCTTTAAAAAGGGCCAGTAAAGAAGTTTAGATGCAGCTCTGTTATAGAAGTGGATCTATAAATTTCAGTATATTGAATGAATATATAAGCTTAATCAACACTGTATAGAGGAATTAATGTGAACAAGTTGTTTTATGATGCCCAATTCTTTCTGTGGGGTTGACATGACATTTTTAATAGCACTTCACATTCACCCTGTTTACCCTTACCTTCATGTCAAGAGATGTAAAATGCCAAGATCTGCACATGCTTCCCTTGTCCTCCTTTGCCAGCCAGGACCCACAGCATCACCCTGCTACTCTTTTTTTATGAAGAGGTGCCCACTCACACTGGAAAGGGGCTTCAGGCATCCTTTGCCAGCTTGTTGAAAGCCATTTTAGCATCACCATGCAAAGCCTATGTGGGTTTTACCGACCAGCTTTTCTCCTCCACCAAAAAGATGAGATTCTGGGAGGTGCAGAGGGCAGCACAAGTCTCCTGCTCTCCCAGTCAGCCTCTGGCCATGTCAGAGCAGCCACACATGAGTCCTGATACACTCACATGAGGGTGTTAGGGCTAAACAAGAGGAGGTTTTTTTGGTGTAGAGCATTTTCTGCCTTAAAGCACCCCATGTTGCAGGTCAGGCTCTGAATATCACTGCAGTCTTCCCATTCCTAAAGCACTCAGGAATGCTCCTTTCAGTGAGGCTCCCAACAAGACAGCCCCCCCACCCAGTACAAAGCTGGCATTGCTTAACACTGGGTCCAGCCTCATTTGTGCTTATTGGAATGCACAAAGACTTTTTTCTATTAGAGCTGCTTGGTTTCTGCGTGGATTTTCCCAGCTATCCACAGAGTATTTACCTGGTATCTCCGGCCCCTCCTGTGCATGGGCTGGACATTCAGAGTTGGATCAGAGCCTGTCAAATGCAGGACTGCCTTTGATAGAGGCACTGAACTGACTACATGCTCTTGCTGTAATGGGATCAACACTGCGTCCCCCAGGATCTGCACACATGGGATCTGCTTGGAGAGGCAAGCAGGGACAAGGGCGCATCCAGGGAAAACCAGAGTCAGGGGAGCCCTAGGTTAAAGAGGTGCTAGGTGATCAGTTTGTTGTGGGACTCATTCTTCCTCAGGCAAAGTTCTGTAAGGGAGATCTGTCGCTGTACCAATCTGCAAGTTGGCCACACAGTGTTAGCAAGTCCCCATCAGTGGAGGTAACTGAATATGTGCAGCCTTTTCTGCTCAGCCTCGGCATGAAAGGTGCTGGGAAAGGCCAGACAAATCCCAGGCAAATGTTTTGTGCACTTCAACAGCGGCTTCAAGCCTCCCACAGGAAAATCTGCCTTGTTTTGCTGAGAGAGAGGCTAAATCAAACCAGCAGGTTATTTGTCCTGAAACAGGTTTGCTCCACCAGCACTGCAGGGTTAAGGCAGGCAGCATTACAGTGACTGCTGTTCTCAGGTCAGCCTGTACCTAACCTGTGCAGCACCCGTGCCTGTGTGACACACGTCTGATGCTCTCAGCTACCTCAGGCCTGTCTTAAAACAAGTGACTCTGGGTTTATTCACTTCAGTTGTTGTCCAAGAGCTGAGCCTGAGTTCCAGTGCTCCTGTACCAGCCAGGCTCCTCCAGCCTTCCCATCTCCTTCTGAGTGGCCATGCTGCTATAAGAGAAGACCTGTCTTCACTAATCCTTGTAAGGAACCAGCTTCCAGGACACAGGCATCCCTATGCCCTTGTGTCTGGTGCAAAGGTGGTAGGAAACTGTCCTGTCCCCAGGAACAGTATTCCTCCTTGGCCATTGCTGGCCCTTTGGAAGAAAAATGGGAATGCCAACAAAGATAGTAAGGGAAAAATTGTGCAAGTTCTACCTTTTTTCATTGTCGTATGTTTTTCATGTTGATGTGTTTTCTTTAAGACAAGGCAGTTTCATCCTTACTAAAAGAGAAACCGATGAAAGCCACAGTAGATTTGCTTCATCAGCTAACATAATACATCATTCAAAAGGTAAGCTGCAAACAGTGGTCCTAATCTTATAACATTAACCATAACCTCTGCTTCTCCTCCCCCTAAAATCCCAGCCACTTTGAAAAAAATCTATCTTCTTGTCCAGCGATAAGTGATTTTTTTATCGACGTGATATATTCAGCAGTGAAATGGATTTCCCTTTTTACAAGGTATGACAATCTTTGCTATGGAATATTTCCATGACAAGAGGGCTTGATTGATTTGAGAAGTGTCCTAGATAATAGCAGGCTGGTCAAGAATAAATTTGTCTGAACATTGATGTAGAGTACTGGCTCTAAGTGGGTTAGTGCTGTTCCTAATGAGGATGTGTAGTGTTTGGAAAAGTTTCTTCTTGTAAAACAGCTATAATGTTATAGCACTTTTATACCCTTCAGTTTGGCAAATACTCCGGTTTTTCGCTTTCCCTTTGGGAGGAATTGTCCATAAGACCTGAAAAACTTTGGTCTTTCTTAATTACTCAAGTTGAAAGTGAACGGTAGTGGCCTGTGCCAAATATTGATCTGATCCTGGAAAGGGATGGCCGGCTGCAGGCTGCATAAGTGGAAGCTGTATGTGGTTCAAACTGCCCTTTGATCAGGCTGCATCGCTTCCTGTCTTACTGGGGAGTTATAAAACAGAGATCTGTCTTCTATGGGCTCTTCTTTCCTGTGCTTTGTCCTGAACTTTTCCCTATTTAAATGTCCCTGTGTTCCCTATATACTTTGTGACAAGTCATCACAAAGACACTCACTGGGCAGTCTTGCTCATGTATAAATAGTGAGTGTGTTTACTGCTGTCTGGTGCTATCACTAGAGAGCCATGCATCTCTCTTCCACCTTTCTCTCTGTGGTTTTGCCCAGAACGAGTGACTGTGGCTCCTCCATCATGTGCAGTTCTGTAGCAGAATCATAGAATGGTTTGGGTTGGAAGGAGCCTTCAAAAGTCATCTAGTGCGAACCCCCTGCAATGAGCAGGGACATCTTTAACTAGATCAGGTTGCACAGGACCACATCCAGCCTGACCTTGAATGTCTCCAGGGATGGTGCATCCACCACCTCTCTGGGCAACCTGTGCCAGTGTTTTACCACCCTCATTGTTAAGAATTCCTTCCTCATGTCCAGCCTGAATCTCCCGTCTTTTAGTATTTTCACCTTGTCATAGAAGCAAGTCCTGTGCAGAGTTGTTGCAGGGCCTCAGGTCCAACCTAAAATGTAGGACAGCAGTGGCACTTCTCAAGTCCTTTCATACTTTTGGGGACACCCCATGATGAGCATCAGTTTTTTCCCAATGTGCTAATGGGGACAGACCCAGTGTGACCAGGATCAATGCCTCTTTCCCAGGCTGGACTCCCCTTCCCCGTCATGGCTCTGTCCGGGTGCATCAGGCCCAGGGAAATCCTAAACCAGGCACCTCTTGGTATCACTGGGCATGTTTTGGAGGAACAGCCCTTTGCACGTGTAGCTCATGGATGATGGGTGTGTGGAGCCCACAGCCACACATGGCTCTGCCTTGTGCTCCTTGCTGCCATCCAGTCATGCTGTGACCACAGGCTGGGACCAGCACCAGTCCAGAATGGCTTTTCTTAATTACAGCTATTTCAGTGGAGACTGCAGCTTCCATGGGAGTAAAGTGCTAGGATTTGGGAAATGCCAGTCAGAATCAACTGGAAAAGCAAAACTCTTGTTGTTGTCATTTCTACACCACAATTTGAATGTTTAAGAAGCCTTTTTTCCCTCACTTACACCCAAAGACAGCTGATACAAGAAAAGCACAGCTTTGCTCCAAGACCATCCACTCTGGATTTGCATAGTACTTTATTATTTATAAAGAGAAACTGGCTTACTTCCAGATTCATACGCCAGAGGCTGAATGAGCTAAATTTAAATACTAAAGTATTTCAGATGGATTTTTTACATTAACAGCAATCTCATGTATTTTAGTTTAGTGTTTCCACATACTTTTTCAAAGTTAAGCTAGACCCACTGTATAGGAAGGAGTGTTTCATTAATTTTTATAAGTTATAAGAAGCATATGTTTTAAAGCTTCATTTTGTAGCAAAGTATACTTTAGACATGTTTATTTACATAATAGCCACATTAAAAGGAGTTTTCATATGGAAAAATCCAGCAATACTAAGCAACTGTTACCACAAATTTTAAAAAAATAATATATTAATGATATGAAGTGAAAAGAAACAGGAAAAATTCAAAATATGAAATGAGAGGATGTGATTTTTTTTAAGTGCTCAGAGGGAGCACATTTCCATTCCTATCACAAAGCCAGTGGAAGCACAGCTTTCTAAGGGGAACTTTCATGAGGAATCATGAAAAGGAAAGAAAACGTTGAAAGAATTGAAATATCTCCCTTGGAAAACCAGATCTTCATCTTGAAAAGGTGAGAAGTGTTGATTTTAGCTTTGCTGTTCTTGTCGGTTTTGGTTCAGGTTACACTTTGTTAAATGTAATATGCAATGGGTATCTAGCATATGTAAACCAAATATGTTACTGTAATACAGCAACAAATGAAAAGCACGCAAAGGTTAAATGTTTTGACAGTATCAAAACAAGAGTTAGCACAAAGTTGGCACCTTTTCTGATGAGCAAATCTGTGAAATATCTTAGGTTTTGGAAAAAAAATAATAAAACCCACAAACTTTTTTCTTTAAGAAAAAAAAACACCTCTTCAGCATTTTTTCAGCTCAAAATTACCACAAGTATAACTGAAAATTGTTACAACTAATAAATAAACTGCATGAGCACATCGTCCTACTCAAATTAAAGCAACAGCTACTGTATCCTCCATTTGTCTGAAGAAAAGTTGGAAGAAATACTCAAAGTGTGATTTGTTTTCACAGGCTTTCAGAGCTTAGACTCTGTAAGCCTGTCCTTAATAGGAATTTGAATTACCATCTAAAATAATTTGTATGAGATTCACTGGAGAGATTTTAGGCATATAAAAGTCGTATGGGTTTTGCTGTGCTCTGACGGAAGAGCTGCTGCTTCTGTAGGCGTGTTTGTTCACATTTTGAGGGTGGTTTAATCATCAAAGGTTTTCAGCAGGGGTGCAGGGTTTCACATCAGGTATATTGTTTGAGAAAAGAACAAGTTATTCTTTTTTTGTCTGAATGTTGGGAGAACATCACTAAGATCAACAGGAATTTTGCTTCCAAAAAGCCTCTAATACTGGACCTGTTATGTCCAAGACCTATTAGACCTACCACAAAGCCTGAACCCTGAAAACCATTAAGCTGGAGCCAAAACCCCAATAAACCTGTGAGTATGTCAGGAAACCAACAAAATCATAATTTCCAGGGGTTTATTTCCTCTCTGAGTAACAATGCTCTTGACTTCTTCCCTGCAGAGGGTTGTGTAATGTCCCGCTCCATGAAGGCATGCATTCCTGGCAGAGTGGAGGTCCTGAGAATGTCAAAAGCTCTTGAAAACAGGTCCAGCTTCCACTTTGCCAGATACTATGGCAAAGACTGCTCTGAGAGCTAATTTTGGATAATGAGCAATCAGCAGGGGCAGAACATCCTGTAAGTATCTACAGCTGAACCCTCTTAAACAAGATTGGGATCACCCAAAGCTTTTCTCATAGGTGTTAATATGGTGATTAAAGTTTACAAGAGGCCTGTGATTTTATTTTTGTCTTGTCACATGCAAAGGCAGTTAGACAGGAAAGCTGCCTTAATGCATTGATGTTTAAGAGTCAGAGAACTACGTGCAGAATGGAAGACATGCTTATGTAGCAATAACTGCTATGTAAATTTAGCCATGGTTGTTGTATGAATGGAGTTGGGCAATGATGTGGCAGCATAACTCAGAAATACTGTTTGGATACATGTAGTTTCACGGGAACGTCTGCTTTAGTCTGCCAGCGTATCTTGAAGTACAAGTCTGGTGTATGTAAAATAGACATGCTCATGGACATTTGTAATGTGCAAATGTGTTCTCTGGGAGATACACCTCCTACTTACATTTTTTTGTATAACTTTTTTGGGGTGGACAGGAGCTGCCAGCTCTTGGAAGGTGACCCACTCAACAAAGTATGCAGGGTTGTTTCTTCCACTTTCTGCTTCTGTTCTTTCTCACCTTTGCATTTAAAAGACTGCCTTGAAGAGATAGGATCCTAAGTGAGTCTTATCAAGGTCAGAGCTTGTTGCTCTGGCACAGATTTGAATACGAAACTTTGTAGATATCTGATTCCCAAACATCTTTGGAAGCCACGTTCACCACCACTAGCCTGTCTGTAATTGCGGTCAGATTTCTGCTTCCTTTGTTTAGTTTACATTTTTACAAGACATATCCAATTTAGTTTAATCAAAAGTTAATTTAATTTCATCTAAATTTGAAAGAGTTATATGAGAAATTTTTTTTGTTTTCTTTTGGATTCTGGTTTTTTGGCCATTGAGCAAAAAACTGAGAACTTCAGGTTTCATGAAGATGAATTTACATGTTTTCATTTGGTGTCTTAAAAATGCTTAAAGGTGAGTTACTTATTTCAGAAGTCTTTGTTTTCTTTTTTCTTTTTCTTTATTGATCCGAAATAAATGAAATCTCATGGCAATGGCAATTTTCATCTCAGGACCTGCTAGAATAGTCACTGTAACCAGAAGGGATGAAGGTACACAGAGCAGTTGCCCCAGCTGGAGTGCTAGGACATACCTGGGGAAAGTTTTCTCTAGTTAGATCTCTTGATTCTGTTCCACTGTCTATAAAGCACATAGTTTTTTGGGGAACTGGCAATCAGCTACATGTGGAGTAGTTTAGGAGAGGCATTTGTTTGGCACCTGTCTCATTCACTATATAACTATTTCATATAGCATGGAAAGCAATTGCAGAAACTACTGAAAGATAATCTCTGCCTACATCAACCTATAATTTGGTGATTTGGATTGAAAACATTCAAATGTGATCAAGTAACGGGATACATATCAAAGCGTGCTTCCTTTAAAACGACTTGGTGAACTTGAGGGGTAAGTTCCTTGCACACATTGCCTGGTTACAGGCAGCTGTGGGATGGTCAGCCTTGATCCAGTTGTTCACCCATAGATGTCTACGTGCTGTTTGATATGTTCCTATGGCACCATATCTGGGTTTCAGCTACTGGTCACTTGCCTTGGGTCTCCCCTACTTTTATGTAGCATATTCCAGCCTTGTGCCAACATCCCAGGTGCCCTGGGGCATGTCAGCTGCCTGTGCAAGGCCAATTGATTTGACTCTGTCCCTTGAGTCTTGAAAACAACTGTCTTTGAATGCTGATGACTGTTAGGGCTTGACAGCCTCCTTCTGAGAATGGTTTTGTAACATAAAAAGCTTTGCTGTGAAACACCCATTCAGCCTTTTACTACAAGCACACTTGTGATCTGCAACTCTGGACAATGAGAAACTGTCATGTTTTAGAGTCCTTGTATGATAGCCAAAAACACCGATAATGATTAATGGTATAGAGTGGCATACATTAGAGCATTAAAAGTGAACCCAGAGGGAAGTCAACCATTAACTTCAGAAGCAGAAAAGCTTTTGAAGTTGGAAATTTGCTAGCTATGGAAGCTTCATCAGCTCCTTGTTATTTACAGTTTGCTCTCCAAATGTGATGCTGGTAAAAGGACAGAACAGTTGGAAGGAGAGTGATCTTCTTGCCAGTTTCGTGGACCTCTGATTACAAACACATGACTGCATGGCATACAAAAGTGACAGGTTTAGCAAGTATGCTGTGCTGCAAGTGTATGACCAATTGGACAGTTCTGACACCACTTGCAAGTAATTACAGCACTATAGCAAAATTTAAAAAGCCAACTTTTGAAGCTTATTTTGCACAGAAAGGAATCAGAGCATCTCATTCTTAATGTTACACAAGGTGGAATGGCTTTGGACTGTAAGAGGGGAGACTGAGATGAGCTCTTAGGCAGAAGCTCTTCCCTGGGAAGGTGCTGAGGCGCTGGCACAGGGTGCCCAGAGAAGCTGTAGTTGCCCCATTCCTGGCAGTGTTCAAGGCCAGGTTGGACGGGGCTTGGAGCAACCTGGTCTAGTGGAAGGTGTCCCTGCTCGTAGCAGGGGTTGGAACAGGATGAGCTTTAAGGTCCCTTCAACCCAAACCAGTCTGGGATTCTATGATTCTTCCTTTCTATTATTGCAAATAAATAGTTTTAATATTGCAAAATAAAATATATGATGCATGTGGGACTGTGTGTATATACAAGCACTAATACACACAAATACATATAAATATGCACATGCGCACGCCTACTTATATTGCTATGGCACTATTACATACAGAAGGCTGTAGTCAGACTCTCTAAGAGAGTACGGGACTTGGCCCAAGCTGTCCTGCATGTGGGAAAGAAATACTTCAGAATATATTAAAGAAATAGTGAAAAAAAGAGAATAAATAATAAAGAAATTAAATGAAATCCCAGTAATTGTGGCAGGATTCATGCACGTTAGTGCTAGATAACCTGCATCGCTTTTCAGAAAGGGCAGAATTAATATCCATTAGCTAGCCATCATTTTTTCTCTATATAATGTAAAAAACCCATACAATTCAGACTACACTGTTTTCATGTTTACCTTTTGGAAAGCAAACAAATAATAATAAGGAAATAATTATGTGCTGCATGGCATAGTAGGAAATAGTGGGTTGCTGGTTTGTGTTGCCTTGAGGTGTGCATTGCCTGCAGCCCAGCTCCCACACTGCCCTACCAGCACACGCCACACAGAAGTGTGGTTACAAAGGCTGCACTGCCAATGTTTTTGTAACACATCTGCTGGACAGAATAAGATGTATTTTCAGTAATTTTATATGTCTTAAAGAATAACAGCCATAAAAGATTTACACTCCATTAACTATAAATTCTGTGTTTTGAAGGCAGACAAGATTCTGCTTGGATTTCACTCCGTTCGGATACATTCTTCTTAAAACTTCATGTCATTATGTCATTTTCACTCTTATGTTACAAATAGACTTTCGTAACTTGAACTGTACTGAACTTACAATTGGTATTGAATTTGCCTAAAACTAAATTGGAATCATCTATGCCCAAATTTATCTCCAAAAACATACCGCAGTTAATGATGAATTGGTGCTTAATACAACAGTAATTGCAACAACAGTGCAAAGTTCCTTTTTAGGTGCTGTTTGGCCAAAGAACAAATGGCAACAGTAGAATTACCTCTTTGGGGTATAAATAAATGTAGCAAAGCTGACAAGACAATACAAAAGAAAAAGCCATCAAGAGGCTGTGAGATCAGATATCCTAGTTTTATCTTCTCCCGTTGTTAGTCGCTGCCCTCCATCTTTCTACCTTCCCTGCACATTCAGCAAGTGCCCGATCAACGTGAGCCGAAGGATTTTTCCACTTCCATCTATTCTAGCTGACAGAGATGACGACAGCCCGTTATCTCTGTTACCACAGCTCCAAGGAGCCTCAGTCAGGGATCCTGTGGTGCTTGGGGTGATGTGAAATACAGAGACAGTCTCCTGGTCTGCCTCAGAGCAGCCGCAGCCTCAATCCATGTCAAATATCTCACCCTGTGGACAGCTGCAGAAAACGGATCACGCCAGTGCTTCCATACTCAACACCCGCTCTCAGCATCAGGAGTGCCCTAGGCAATGGAGTGCAACGGGGTGCAGTGGGGAACCTGCCTGAACAGACATTGGTTTGTCACTCCTAAAGCAGCACTGGTGATACTCTGCTGCTGGCATTGCCTTTAAGCTGTTATTTGAGTTGAACTGTCAAATAGATAGCAGCTTGATTTTGGCATCAGGGGCATCTGAGAAGGATTAAGGTGAAATTAGCTGACAGAAGGGAGATTTAGATGAGACAACAGGAAAAAATCCTTCCCTGTGAGGGTGCTGAGACGCGGGCACAGGTTGCCCAGAGGAGCTGTGGCTGCCCCATCCCTGGCAGTGTTCAAGGCCAGGTTGGAAAGGGCTTGCAGCAACCTGCTCTAGTGGAAGGTGTCCCTGCCTGTGGCAGGGGGCTGGAACTGGATGAGCTTTAAGGTATCTTCCAACACAAACCATTCTATTATGCTATGATTCTATGAAATTACCCATCCCATTCATTATATGATGCTCAACATGTAAGCTTGGATAATCCTAGATACACTTTGTTAACCAATACAGGTACTTTAGGGGTTGGAGCTAGATGATCTTTAAGGTCCCTTCCCACCCAAACCATTCTGTGATTCTATGATTTTATGTGTTTGTATTTCGAGGAAAACAAGCTGCCTGTACCCCCAGGCTCTGCTGTTTCTTTGTTGGGTTTATTTATTTTGAGTTCTGGTGGTGCTTTCTGGGTTGTTCTCATTTTTTATTTTGTGGTTTATATTGCCACATCCCCAAAAAATGTACACAATAGACAAAACACCCTCCCCTTGGAAGCCATTTATTTTCCCTCCATATGCACATCCCCACACTTACTCATGCATCTATTTTATGTAAATAGAGTAGGTAGGGAGATAGCTGTGAGGGAGAATGTTGTGTTTTAAAATCATTGGAGACAGCAAAGTTATGCTCCCTCTCGTTAATAATAACAAACCAGCGCTTATAACTCTTATCAAGCAGCCTGCACAACGTCTGCATCCTTTCACTAATTTCAACAAACTGTCCTGAGGAGGAGGAAGATTAGCTGCGGGGTTGTTCCTTCCCAGTGGAGTTATGGCCATGTTCTCCTGGAGTACAAGAGAGAGGAGGAAAATAAGATCTTGTTTGCGTCCAGCTCATCTGTCCTGTGTTCTGCAGTGGGTGAGGAACACCAAGGGGTTTAAGATGCAAGCAGATGCAGTGCTTTTCCTGGTGATGCGTCCATGTTCGGGGGCTCTATGGCCTTTTGTGTTGGCTTTGGTACCAGAGTGGGTCCTGCTTTGGAGCAACCCACACCCACATCTGCAGCTAAATGTTTTCCTCTTGCTAGAAAGGATTAACTAATGAGGAAAACATTGTTGGTTGCCTGCATGTTGCCAGCTTGCCTGCAGCAGCCCAACCCCAAGTTATAGCTTTCTTGTAAGAGAAATACCGTGGCAACCCAGACCTGGATGCAAAACCGCTTCACTCTCTGCAGCCAGAGAAATTGTGGGATGAGGAATGTTATGGCGATTGAGCAAACACTTCATTAAACATCCCACAAAACCCCACAGTGCCCCATATTAAGTGTGTGGCAATTAATGCCTGTAATTAATGTGTGGGCATTAATTACACAGTTGGCATTAACAGAAGTGAACCTCTGTTATTCTTCTTTTTTTTGCTTTTAGGCTCAAAATTTGACTATTTCCTGTGTTTCATCGATACTGATTTAGACCTCAGAGCTTGGATGTTCATTCCAGGTTTTTCGGCAGGGGAGGAAGTAAAAGGATATTGTGTGTAAGCATTAGAATGGAATAGTTGACCTCTATTTTTCTTATTGTTGTTAAATATCAGAACTATGAAACCATAGGGGAAAGTTGTTCGGGGTTAGCTTTGACTTACATGAGAAGGAGATAATTTTCTTTGTGGATTCTCTCCCACTTTCCCTGCGTCTCCCTCTGTATGGTTATGTGCGTATGTGTGTGCATGTGTGCAAATATACATATTCTGGGTTATACTACTTGATTTGGGGGAGGATTCTTTTATAACTGAAAAGGTGTATTTGATTTTGAAATGAAACGGTGGTGTGAATTGAAGCCTGACCTTTTACAAAACTAGAATTCCTTTTGTAAAATACTTAATCTGGAAAAAAAAAACTTTCCAGGTATTTGGGTCCATTTTTTATAACCTTCTTTGCTAAATTCCACATATTTACTGATATTATTCCACAGATAATTTTGGTCAGTGTATAATTGCAAGTTTCAGTAATTATGTTTGTGTGAAAACTTTGCTAAGACCCACTATGGATAAGGATGATAAGGAATTCACAGCTATCTTTTCATGACAGATCTATAGACTAAACGGTGAAGGATAACCTTGAATTCAGCTTGGTGGGGGGAACAGTTCACTACAAAAAGACACTGTAGCTTATACATTAAGGGGGGCTACTTTAGGAAGCAATCTCAAATCAAAAGCTGCTACAAGGATATAAGAAAATGGCTTATTTGCTGCACCTACTTGCACACATTTTTCTATGTGCTACCTTGTTTTCCAGTCCTGCCTTAGGTGCAGTACAGAGTAAATAAACCAAATCTATTCCAAACTTAGCTATAGCCCCACCATCCAAACGGCACCAGGTTTTTGCCCAGTTTGAGCCTGACGGTCTCATTTGGTCTCATACTTGACCCCATGGAAACTCTGCCGATGCGTGCACACTTGTATAAGAGAGAGTAACTTTGGTATTTGTGTCTGGAAGTTATAGCAGAAACTTTGCACTTCTGAGCCTTTTCCCCTCTGGATTCTGCCAGCAAACAGTGGAAAGCTGGAGGCCACCGCAGACGGGCTCCGCATCCAAACCCCTTCCAGCAGCTCTCACCACAACCTAGGCAGGAACGAGGGTCTGGGGCAGGAGCTGCAGAAAGTTGTGGGGTTTTGTAATCCCTTTTTTAGCTCTTTTCTTGTGTTGCTGAGGGAGTTTGTCTCGGTCGTGTTTATCTGGGGTGGAAGAGGAAGCTCACAGGCAGCATGATGCATAGGCGGCGAGCGCCGGCATGATGTCATGGCGAAAGGGAACAGAGCCCTGCTGTGTCGCACGAGCTGAGGAGGGAGCTGCTACGGCGCGGGGCGGCCCCTTTATCAATTAGGTAATGTCTGAGGGAGATTGAGGGGGAATTGCATTACATTGTGTTGGGCCAGGCCGTTGATGTGTTACCAAACATCTGCGAGGGACCTTGCGGTTTCTTGGCTCGAACTGCCACAACCGATCAGAGGGAAGAGGTGAGGAAGGGGGGTGAGCAATAACTTCCCTCCAAAAATACCTCCAGGAGGGATTTGCCTTTGGTGGACTTCCATCAGGATCTGGGGGAGATGCTGCTCTGTGCATTGTGCGATGGAGGCAGTGGGATGAATCATTGTTTAGGTGTGCCTGGCTGCCCAGGACTGGTGGTGAAGGAATGCTAGTGCTATTGAGCAGATGTCTTTGGGAAGCCCACAAGGACCCTTTGTAAACTTGGGAATCTTTTCCCCCTTCTTTTAGGGAAAGACCAAAAAGCCAAGTGCTGTGTGCAAAACAACATGGAAACGCTGGTGCCAGCCTTCCATTTGTAAATGGGAAGTTAGCGATTTGAAAGCAAACCTATCGCTGAGGGCCAGCTCGATGCTCTGTTATCTCTCCTACAAGCATCTCGAAGCCACCATAAATAAATGACCTCCTTATCCCAATGATCTCGTCAGGAAGGTATGTGAGCAGTCCTCTGCTGGCTTTAGAAGACAGCATGCATCTCAGGGATGGTGCAGCCACTGTATGCTGCCTCCCTGGCAGAAAGTGAAGGCACTGAAGAGCATGACCTGTAGATACTTCTAGCCAGGGACGCTTCAAAATCACAGCTGATTTTGCTAACCTAACTTTAGGGGAAGCAGCAGAGTGGAGCTTATCCCTCCTGTTCCTGATCCCTGTGAGCACTGGGATCACTAGGCTCCCTGCCACATGCACTGAGTCCCATCAGCGTTGAATGATGCAAACTCATGTGAAGCTGTGTGCCCCCACCCAAAAAGCTAGAAAATCACTTTAATTACTCTCTAAACGTGTTTTCCCTCCTCCTTAGCACCAGTGTGTGCCCAGGCGAGGGGAAGCAGCATGCCTGTGTGCTACTCTGGCTGGTCCTGTGCCCGCCAAAACTCAGCATAAATCAGGATTAGTGCTGCGGCATCTGAGGAGCTGCGCCAGCACTGAGGCGACGCAAGAGGGAAATCAGGCCCCACGGAGCAGGCTCCCCCAGTGACATGTTTATTCCTGCCAAGCTCCCATCTTTTATCCCCTAAACAGAGCAGCCTGGTAAGCCCCTCTAAGTCTCTGCTATGCTAAACTGATATGAGAGCCCTGCTCTCGCCCTGCTGGAAGGAAACATGGTGGAAAGGGACCAGATCTACATGTGTCAGCGTCGCCAGTAAAGGTCCTCACTGCCCATTCCAGCACCCCAAGGTGCCCTGCCGTGGGGTCAGCTCTTTGTTTTGACCCCAGGCACTGCCTACAACCTGCTGATGGGGAGGGGAGGGAGGACGGGAGGGCAGTGGGAAACTGCTGAGCAGGGAGAATGCAGCCTTCCTCATTCTCCCTCCTCCTTCCCTCGCCTGGGAGCAATTGATTTAGGAGCTTTTCTTAAGTAAAAATTTCATCACGAAAGAGCTTTCTTCTGAGAGCTGCTGAGAAATTGTCTTGCCCTCTCTCTCTTACTTATGTATATATATATGTATGTTTGCGTATAGGAGGATGTGGCTTTCCTGACCCAGGTAGGAGGTACTTGAACTAAGGAGTTTATTTGCTGTCCTTGCCTGGAAAACAATACGCAGTTGTAGAGCTTAAGGTGGCACAAAAAATGACTAAAGCGTCATTGCTGAATGTCTGAAAATTCCTCATGATGGATTATGATGGATAATAACCTTGACCTTTCCCCCAAGGCTGGGGGGAAGTGCTTAGGAAACAGCAAGTAGGTTTCCTAATGTTTTTAGCATTAGAATTTCAATAAAAATAAAGTAAATCCATGGGCTAAGGGCTATCCTTAAAATTCATGGTATTACTGAGATAGGTTTTGAGTTGCTTCTGAATCCATGCTCATCTTTCTTGACTTTAGACACAGAATGTAAGTGCTGTGTCCCTTCTGAGGAACCCAGATGTCCCACCAAGTACTGGGGGACTCTGTGTCCTCTCTGTGGAGTGTTTTGTAGAGTCAAGGCCTCAATGCTCTGTGTTGCACCATGATATTTTAAATGTATTGCTAAAATATATAATATCTAAAATATTATAACTAAAATCAGAATTCTAAATATATAAATACAGAGTATTGTATCTAAAATGTATTTCTAAAAATCTAGAAAAAAGTGAATTCTATTTGAAAAGAACATGTAAAACCTGTAAGTGGGTCCAGGTCTCCAAATGTGAAGACATTCAAACTTCCTACAGTGATAAGGGAGGTCTTGCCACCCCTTGAAAGCTACCCACTGGGACAATAGTGGAGACACTCCATATTCAAAATCACAATACGGAGTTAAAAGAACCCTACCCAGCACTAGACCTACAGGAAAATTAAGACAATTTAGACTGGAAAGTTCTTCTTTCTTATACCTTCTTATGGTTTTCCAGCATTAGCCTAACAGTTTAAGAGTAAAGAAATATGAAAACTATTTTTTCCTGTTTCATTTTATTCTGCTGTTGTTTACTTGTTTGAAAGAATTCTCCACCTATTAATTCTGATGCCTTGAAAAGAAAATGCTTTAACTACCCAAAGGAGATGTTTAAAGCAGAAATTTCAGTCTGTTAAAACCTCACATTAAATATTTATGTAATTATCTGTTTTTTTAGATAAAAAGAAAATAATGAGAGCAAAAACCTGCAGAAAGGCAAGCAATGCCATCAATACTGTGGAATGAACATCTTCTAAAACACCAAGTAATTTCAGAGCTTTTGGAAGATGAGCTCTTTAGCTGAACAAAGAATATTTCCTGAAAGAATTCATTGTCGCTTAAGCCAGATTTGTAAGGAAAGCACGCCATTGAACATGGCTTGCCTCCAAGGGCTGTGTACAAAACACAGAAATAAAATGCACTACTTTGTCAGTAATTGCTAGTTTAAGGCAAAACGGTAGTACCTCATTCACCCAAAACATTCTGCCTTTTATGATCGTGTAAATGTATTCTGCTGTTTGTGAGAGCTTTATGGCAGATGAGATTTAATTTGACAGGTAATGTACACACAAGTAACATCTAACCTGCAGCTCTCCTGGGAATGAACTGTTAATAGCTCTTTACAAATGCCTGATACCAAAAGGTAGCTGAGACTAAAGCAGGGATTTCCCAAAGCTTGGAGCCCTCCTTTCCCTTGTCTAGCACACAAATAGAGGCAGCGTCTGGAGCCACTCCCCTGCATAGCTCTTTGCTTGCTGGGGTGAGTACATGCAGGTTCTGAGTGCACTTAGTGACTACTTACTTAGTGAGTATTTATTTAAAATGATCTGCTTTTGTAAACTTCCCTGGCAGTAAATTCATTATTTGAACTAATTGAGGAGATTAAACATAAAAGGACCGTGATACAGCAATTCACTAATGAAGACTCATGTAAAGGGAAGAGTCTGATCTTCCTTCATGGTGACGGATATCAGCTCCTACAAAACAAACCATAAGGGACTGCAAAGCAGCTCATCCAGCCAGATGTTGACTGAGACCCGGGGGACCAGCAGGACCAGAAAGAGACATGTTAGAGTAATAACATTTGGAAATGGCAGTTCATGAGGTATCTCAGAAGAAATGGGTAACAGTCTGAAAGATGCCTAAAAAACATCCAGAAGTGGATACTTATGACCCTGGCATGGCTACACAGGCAGGGAAAGAAAGTAAACTGAAGAGAAAACTCTAATGCTTTTTTTTTCCCCCCAAAGAATTGCCCTCTGTTTTACCAAATTCGCATTCAGTATTGACACCTGGATCCAAATACTAGCTTAAAACCTTGGAATGAATGTAAGTGATGAAGATTTCTAAAGTTGTAGAAAGAAAAAAATCATAATCGTAAAGCAGGGAAATAGTGGGATTTGTACATTTTTCCAAGTGATGAACCAAGAGTCTTTTTGCTTCATGATAAATTGGGTTCTTTTTGCTTCTTTTGTCTCTAAAAAGCCCTGTCAGTAAAGCAGAATCAGTGAGGTTTTCCCTCTCTCTGCCCTCCTGGAGCCTGGATTTCTTGATGAATATGTTCCACTTGGAGGACTGTACTGTTCCACTGCAAAGTCTTATATTTGTTCTTTCCTCAATAATAGCAGGAACCGCAAGGACTTCAGACACACTGCTTGCAATAATAAAGCTGAGCCACCGAAGGATTTCCAGAGTCCGGATCACAATTAGCTCTTGTGATCCAAGTACTCTTAGCACAAGTGCTCTTGGCTTCAGAAGGGTTAATATAAACATCTCAGAATACATACTTCTTAATCTTATTGCACAACATTCAATATGTAAACAGTTTGCGCACACATAAAGAAAGGAGTTATAGGAGCAGCTGATGAACAGCCCCTTACCCACTACAAGAGAAGAGCTTATACAAACTGAAAGACATTGCCAACACTGCTTTCTTGACATGCTTGCTCCCTCTCCCAGCCTGGTGCTGCTCATTAGGAAACAGAGATTCCCCTGTGTCTGAGGACAAGAACTGTGAGCCAGGAGATACCAAAATGCCATGCCAAATATCCCTATCCCACCTGACCAAGGAGAAAGAGTATCTGCTCCAGGTGTCTAAGTGCATTAACACCCATCATCTGTAGGAAAACTCCCACCCAAAAGAAGAGGGAGGGCCCTCACTGCTGACAAGGAAGAAAGCAAGGCTATAAGAACCTTGTGGTGACTGGATTTCATCTTGGCCTTTGTGAAGAAAAGCCTTCAGGACTTTGTGGAACTAGACACTCTGGTGAGGGCTGTCACTTGCTGTGCACAGGGACTTGGTATGGTGGGTTAATTTGCCATTTTGGGGTATGAGCATAATGAGTGAGAGCAGTGTATTGGTCTCCCTCTTGCACAGGACACTGAAGGTATATTTTACATGTACCTAGTGTTTATTACTCTGCTGTGTTGTTACTATGGTGATCACAAATGGTAATGCCAATGCATCATCCTCCATGGCCCTGACTTTGGTGCAGGTGCTAATGGCCACCTGAGGTCTATAAAAGTAATAAACAGTCCATGAAATGCTACTTACCTGCTGCCTTCAGGGATGAGGAACTCCCTTGCCTAGAGCCCTTTGATCAGTGTACTATTGAGTAGCTGGGTTAAGCTGGTCCTTTGTCAGCCTTACTTCAGTCAGAATTAGGTCATCTTCCTTTAAATTACATTTTACACAATGAAGGCCTGAAACTGTTGCTGGCCCTTTGTAATTCTGTAATTTGTAGAATTAGGTCTTCTTCATCTAAATGGTATTCTATACAATGAAGGCCTGAAGCTGTAGCTGACCCTTGCAATGTGTGTGAAGCTTGCTGGTGGTAGATACAGCTGTGAAGTTATTGATTTTCCAAGGTGACTGGTTTTTGACCCTCAAAAACCCTTAAATAGTGGGAAGACAGTAAAAAAGTCTCCCTTATTTTCCTCCTCTTCCCAGAATCTCCATAAGTCTTTTGCCTTCCTGGCCATATCTGCCCTGTGCCTTGAAATACTTTTGCCTATTGGCTTATGTGTGTGCGTGCACATACGCCTGCTGCAGATTTTTGTGTGTGCATATTTATATCTTGGTGGCTGCGTTGCCAAGGAGCTCTGAAAGAAAGCAGAGCTGAGATAACTTCTAATCCACCTTTCTGTGATAATGTGGCGCAAGTGAAAAAAGCCAGGGGTCTTTCTCTGCTATGCTCTAGGTTTGGTAGACTGGGGCCTTTAACAGGCACTTGGGACTTTGTTCTTTCTCTCGGGACTAGTGCTAGGCAAGGGAGAAAGCAAATACCTGGGTGATTGGAAACTGTTGGTCTTTGCTCGAGGAAGCCTTAGAAACTGGATGAATATTCCTGGTTGGGTCTGGGCAGACGGCCACTGTCTTGAGTCATCTGTGCCTGCTATCAAAGTGCTCTGTTTAGTTCTCCTTGTCTATCCCTGTGGAAAAGGGCTCATGGAATTGGAGGGGTGTGAGTCCTGCCTAAGCTGCTGTTACAGCTGGTTGAAAAAAGGGATGGCCATGAAATGATTGTACCATCCTTCAGTAGTTCCTGATACTTGAGAGTCACCCTCCTTGGTTTCTGTTCCCCTGGAGGGTCTCTGGACTGTTTGCAGAGGCAGCAGGAACTCAAACCAGACAATGACCTCATGGTCCTTCCTTTCAGCATAGGTTTTCATTGCTTTTACTCAAAGCAGAGCCCAGATTTTCCCTAGCTGGGGAAGTGCCGGGGCTATTGGACCATCCCATAGTTCTTTGGTGATCCTTCCTGCCTCTCAGGAAGAAGATAGCCATGCTTAAACTGCAGTGCCTGATGCTTTTCCCACACCCTCCTGAAACAGGTTTGGGTTTGGAGCAGGCTTTTTCTGATTAAAGTAGTCTTTGTTGCATAATTCCTGACTTGGCCTCTTCTGCATTTGTTACTTGTACATAATATAATAGACTTGCTGGTAGCAGTGACTTGAAGAGCTATTTTGCTGATATTTCCCCTGTGTAGCAAATAGAAAGAGACAGTTTGACAGAGAATCTTTGGAGGATAATTAATTTTTCATTTTGACAAGGGTTTCAATTAAGTGTGTTACTCCTCATCTTCTGGATGTTATGAATAATGGGCCAAACGTTCCCCTGGTGTAACTGCATTAATGGCCTCAAACTAGATCTAATAAGAATATGCAGCATCTTTTGAAGTTTCGTCATCTATTGGCTTTTTAGGATGTTCAGTGCTTTCTCCATCTGCATTGGTTATCTGGTGGAGTTGGCTTGGCTTTTTGGGGTCTTATTAGACTCCAAAGGTAGTTATAGAATATGGAATAGCCATATTCTATAATAACGCATCTAACTTGTAGCATTACTGATGGGCTGATAGTGTTCTGTAGTTTTGTAATGTTTTTTGAATGGATGGATGCCAATACAAAAGGGAGGCATCTGTTACTGATCAGTTTATTCTCAATAAATATAGAAAGCAATGAACAAGCACAGATGACAGTTTCATTGCACAGGTTATCATGAGGCTGAGCTCAAAAGACCTCAGCAAGCCATGAAAGGGATTATATCTTTTGCCATTATATAGTAATATTCTCCACATAGGGAATATTGCTTTCTTGAAAACATTGCGCCTTTTTCAGTTTCAGAGAGCATCAATTATTTATCATAAGCATGAATAATTCTGCCACTTTCTAACATTAAGGTATTTGGCTTTGCAGCCTTTCTTTTTCACCAACACATCATTTAAATTGCAATTCCCTACCCATATCACATTCAAAGCATATTGAGAATAGTAAAATGTGATTCTGTGCCATCGCACCTATCCTCTTGCCTGAAATGGGATCTATAAGTCTGTGCAATGGTTCTTGCACTTGCTGAGCTCACGATATAGCGTGTAAGAGGTCAGAGCTGTATTATTGCTATTAGACTGCTACGAGCAGTAAGATGTTCACAGGCATCCTCTGACAGGGAAGGAAAGGCAATAATCTGGGGTGCTGACTCCAGGCTCTGGCAGGCCAGTGTGGCTTCTTTACTCCTCCTGTTCCAAAATTGCTCCTCCTAGCTGCTGCCCTTCCTGCCTATGCATCCACATCTGATCCTATCTTTCTTGTATCTCTTTTCCTATGCACTTTCCTCATTTATTTGAGCTTCATCTCCCCCTCTCCTTCCTGCTCCCTACTTATTCACCCCTCTGCACCTTTGTCAGGCTGCTCTCATTCTTCTCTGCCAAAGCATTAACAAGGGAAGTGGAGGGCACAGCACAGGCAGCGTCCCTGCTGTCAGCTCTCCTGTCTGGCTCCACGGAGGTCCCAGATAGACAGGAGAAAAGACTACAGGAAGAATGATTACAAGAAACATTTTGCTTGGCCCTTTAGCCTTGGGATGTTCTGTGGAGACAGCCTAATCCGTTTGAACGCAAGAACTGAGGGAGGTTAGAGCAAGGGACCATCAGGGATCTTTGCAGACAAGCTAATAGGTTCCAGCTGAGCATTTGTGAACATTAACTTACTTTTGCAGAGGCTCTGAATATGGACAGAGACAGAGAGCACATCCTTGACAAGACGACAAGCTGCCTCCCAAATGCCAAGCCTCCACTCTCAAGCACAGGAGACCTCTGAGCTTTGCAAGGAGCTGAGAGGTACTCCTGCACCAGCTCTCCGTCACCAGTTTACAAAGCTGAGGGAAGTCTTACCTGAGGTGAGTGCCCAGAAATACTTCAGGATGGTAAGTGAGTCAAAGCTGCTAGCAAACTGAGCCTCCCATTAGAAAGGCAGCCTATGCACCGATATTGCCTATAGAATAAGAGGAGAATTATTACCATGTTTGTTTTAATTCTCTCTGCCTCTTTGTGGCTTCATCAACGGTCTCTTCACCATCATAAGCACTCCTTGGGTTTTCTACTTGTTTCTGTCTTTGAAACCTGTTTCTAAGATAACTTAATGACAATCTCCCAGTTTTGGATGCTAAGGCAATGATGCAACTGCTTTGTGCCCCTTCACAAGACTATGGTGCTCCTCACCTTCAGGATGCTGGGCTCCCTTTCTCCTGTGGCTGGCATTTAAGCTCTTGGGACATGACCAGCACGTGTTTGGTCATCTCTGAGCCCTGCCTGTCTTCCTGCTCTCAGGTGAAGCAGTTGTGGTAGTGGTACCTTGGGTAGAAATAAGCACACACAGAATTAGCTGGGGAGCCCATGGCTGTGTTGAATGTGCCATGCTGGTTGTTGTGAGAGGAAGAGCAGAGCCTGAAGAAGGCCATAGCCCCACTGTCTTCCTCCAGGCTCATGTTCCGATGCTGCAAAAATTATTTCATTACAGATAAACTGTGTGGACCACAAGTTTTCAAACATCAAGAAAACTATATGGAGAAAGTGGTGATAGACTTTGTTATAACTGTATTATGAAGTGAAGCAAATAAAACTTGTATGCTTGAGTGCTTGTATGTGAAGAGATACTGCCTTTAGCTGAGTGATGCTCAAGTCAACCCAGTAAGACAAAACCCTCAGATGCGCAAGAATGAAAAATGAAGAGTGTGTGTGGCTATATAATAAGGGGTTTTCTTCACCTGAGTACTTGTAATAGAACAGCATGAAGCAGAAAACGGAGGAAGCATTACGTATTTTACACAAGGATGGGAGAATAGTGTGATATTCTATCTGAAAAGAACAGCAGTCCTTGGAATCTGCTTGACATCTGCCCGGTAGCTGGATCCATTCCTGCTTTCACAGCCCACACAGAGTGACACTCTGCAAACACAACATTGTCACCTGAACAATTCACTCAACAGCTCGCCATGCTGTCAGTCAGAGCAGGCTCATTTCTCTCCTTAAAATAAAATATGTTATACCCCCTCATTTTTTTCCCTTTGTCTCCAAGCCTTTGTTGATGTTGACAGCTCATCCTTTAGCCATCATTCATCCTGGCTACTGCAAACTTTGGAGAAAATAAAAACCCTGCTCCCCTAATCAGATTAGAGGGCCTGCAAATTGAATTCAGCCCCTCTCAGTGTCCCCTCAGCTGGCTGTCATTAGGAGCAAAGGCTGGCCCTTGGCGGAGGTCCAAACACCAGCTAACTGAATTTGAGATGCTGGAGTCTTGACAGGCCAGCGAAGGTAATTGAAGAGCTGTGGGGATCTTGTAAAATTTCAGGCAGTGGGGATTGCACTGGGGGGATCTTTGGGACCCAGCTGGAAAAAGGGATGGGGCACTGAAAAGCAGCTCTTGTCATTGGGACTGGCATGGATTAATAGAGGAAAAAATGGGGTTTTCAGCATACTGACTTCTTTGCCCCCTTCTCTGTCTCTGTCTTGACTGAATGCCCCAAATCCAAATATCATTGGGTGGTTGTAGTTCAGAAGTATTCAATATTGTGTAAACAGGCTGAGTTGGTAAATGCTGTGTTTGAATAATGTTAGTTCTTAAAATATAAAGAAGCAAAAAGCAAGCCCACAAACTCATGTTTGGATTTATCTGCTGGAGTGTCTTATCCTGAAGCCCTATTAACTCTTTCCTCCATATAACTTAGTCTTTCAGTTCAAGTTGTCTTGCTTCGGCTGGGGTCAGCTATCTTGCAGCAAAACTCTGTGTTGTATTGGTTGATGATGTGTCTCCTATCATCACAATTTACTAAATATACCAAAGTAGAGGGAAACTCTTTTTAGCCAGTGTTCCAGCACTTGTAAACACTGACATGGGTAAAAATTTTAGGGTTTACCCACATGCAAAGAGGTTCTGATGGGGAAAGCAGTAATGCTCTGGTCTGTCAATGCATGTAGATTTGGGGTGCTTTTAGTAAATTGTCCCATCAGAGGATGGACACCACAGCTTCTGTAGAAAGGACAGTGAAATGCATACATTGAAATTATGAGTTAGCACTGAGATGTAATGCACCAGGCTGCAATGGTTGCGGCAGACAGGTCTTTATAGAAGAGTCTTTGGGACACCTGATTCAGGCCCTGAAAAGCAAGACTGACTTCAGAAGAGTAAAGCTGGGCCTAACTTGACTCCTGAGCCTTCTTTCATCCAAGAGCAGCATGAAGAGCATGCAAGAGAAGGATCCTATTGTAAAACTGTCAGGTCCTTTTAAAAAGATTTAAATTCCTACTGAAGTGTGTAGGTGGACCTGTCCTGGGCACAGCAAGGTAGCACAAAGTGTGGAAGAAGGTACCATCACTACCTGTACAGCTTCCCCTTCCACTGAGGAGTAGGCTGGTGTGATTGCATGTACCTTTAATGTTTTGCATCACTTTGGTTCTTGTTATATTATTTGCGTCCTTGGTTAAAAGCCATAATGCCCATGGATTTCAAGTCCCTTTTTTCCCCTCTGCCCCATCCCCCAGGAGAAGGATGTTTTGCAAAAGAAAGCTGTTTCCAGGGCTCCAGGGCTGATATGCTCTCAGGACACTTCATCTGTTTCCCAGCCCAAGCCCAGCTCTATCCTAGCTCCGCAGTTTAAGCTGAGCTACTGGTGCATATTTGGTCTCTCACCATTTAGCATTGTTATCAGCTGCTTCAGCCTCCCATCCATCATTCAAAGTACAGTTTAGGAAAACAGAATAACACAACATACATTATAGGTAGTCTCCAGCTTCTCTAGACTTGCATAGCCTTAGGGAAGGCAAGCGAACTGTGCTGATTTAAAATAAACCTCCAAGATCTTGTTCTTTTCATGCAGCAGCAGTATTGTAAGTAGGACCAGAAGTGCAACCCATTGTTGAAATTGTTGACCAAGGTCCAATTCTCAGTTGCCCATAACTTTGTTAGGTTATATCCCCTTCCAGTACTAAATATTTCCTTTGGAGTGGCTTAATGTGATAATAGGGGATCTAAGACTTTTAGCTCTTCTGATCATTTGCGTGGCAGACTGCATGATGCTACACAATATTCCCAATGTGCACTTCCTCAGCTCTCCCTGTGATTTATAAGAATATAGTAATGTTGTTCTACTGATGGCTGCTGCATAACCAGCCATGTACCCTGTGTACTGAATGGGCTTTGTGCAAGTGCACAGAGCTAAAGGGGATGTAACATACTCACACCCATGGGCTGATCCAGCAGTTGTAGAGTAGCCTTGGTTCTGGCACCTCCCAGCTTGTGCATGCTTAACTCCATGATCCAGTTTTTAATGATGCAACAGGACAGAGAAATCAAGTCTTCAAAGCTTAATCATCTGCCACTGGGAATCGCTGGGTTATGTGAAGGCTGAATTCTGCTAAATATCTCCAGTATAGATGCAGAGGTCTCTAAATAGTCCCAGAAATTCATTGATTCCTCTTTGTTCTGATAGATCTGAAATCACTTCAGGATGACCACAAAGGTCTCAAAGTAAGTTCAGGTAATCCTTTCCGATGAAGGACATTTGTGTCCTTAAATTTACCAAAGTTGAAAGCCTGAGATACAGTCTTATGCTGAATGCTTTTCAGTATTCATATATGAGGATTTGCTCCCAAATAGCAACATGCAATAACATCCCAGAACTTATTCCTGTACTTGAATGAACTGGATTAAAAACAAAAAACAAATCAAAACTATTTTGTTATTTATTTATTTTAAATCCTCTGCTACTCAGACTCAAATGAGAGACTTCTGATAAAATAAATGTGAGTCGATTGCCTTTTTGTATTGTTGAAGCCAGACTGTGCAACTTGAAACTGTCAAATTGCCTACTGTCATGCTGCTTATAACACTGCTTCTGTAGGTTGCACCTCTACATAAAGACGAGCGCTGTTCATCTATTGCACCATGCAATTCCTACTTTCTTAGAAGAAAATATTTCAGTTACTATAAGTTTTTATGTAGCCAGCTGATATATTGAGAATGTTGTTTGCTAAGATTAATACTCAGAGGATAGAGCAAAAGAGCATGTTTTTCTTAAACATCAGATTTCTTCCCTTTCAACCTTCTCCAGCCTCCTACATTTAGGTCTACAAAGAGCAGCAGCTCTTTGAATAGTATAAAGCTATCTCTACCCATCCAATTCATTATCACCACAACCCCCGCCAGCAATTTCTAAGGTGAAACTGTTGGTCAGTAATGGGCAAACATGAAAAGGGTGCATGGATGCAAAGGAGCTCTGGGAGGATTATGGCTTGGGAGCAGTTGCAGAGCTGCTGTGGAGCAGAGGGCTTCTGTTAACCATAACGAAAATCTGGTACCTGGCTGCTCCCAGGTCTTCTTGGCCAGTTGAGATAAATATACCTCAAATGGTGTCTATTTGGGTTGTTTATTTTCCTTTGGACTGATGATGTGCAAGATCTCTAGTTCAAGTGAAGTGAACATGGGGGGTTTGGGGATTTTTGTGCCTCTTGCTCTTGCTGTGGAGCTGCTTGCTGTCCTGTACTGCTCCTTCTTCTCTAAGATGTACTCCAAAAAGGGACTTGTCAGGAAGCTCATCTGCCATAAAACTACCTCTTCAGCAAAAAGCTACTCTAAAGAGGGAATCAAAAGTCAATTCAAGGGTTGTCCTTGCTTCCTAATCCCTCTTTAAGTCTGCACCTTCTGCCTGCATTTTTCATCTTCCAAAACTTGAGGGATACCTTGTCTTATTATACTACATGTCTAATAGGCAACCTTTCCAAAGTGGCCTTGTGTGTGTTTGCTGTACAGCTGAGAGTGAGGCCTCACTTTGTGTAATGGTTTAATTATAATGTCAATGTGGATTCATTAGCATGACAGCTGTCACTGTAAATGGGTGTGCAGGGAGGCTTTTGGCCCCCCTGGGGTCAGGGTAATTGATGTAGTGAACAGAATACTGTATTCACTGAACAATGGGACAGGTCTCCATTCTGACCCTGGAAGGGCAATCAGCCTAAGCGGGGAATCGATAGCAGCTGAATTTTCATCCATGATCAGATTGATTCAACCATGTTAACCTCCACGTGCAGATTATGTTCTACTGGAGCCTGGGTGGCTCTAGCACACCCCAAAGGAGGACAGGCAAACGCTGAGGCATTCATTTTCAATATAAATCTTGAGCAGCTGCAGTTTTGTTCCATGTCTCTGATCATCATCTGCCCGAACATCTGGAGGCAGTTCTTTATGTTTGTTTTGCCATTGCTTCCCCAACTCTTACTCTTCTTGACATCTATTCCACAGCTTGTCTTCCCTTGCCAAGCCTGTCTTTGGAAAATGAGCTAATAGCACAGTATTGCTTGTTTTCCCTGAAGGATTTTTGCCCCATGGAGTAGCACAGTATTTCATACTGCCTTTATGGGGAGCCCTGCTAAAGGTTTGTGCTCTTTGATATCTACTACAGGTTTGTTCCTCTGTAGGTCCATCACAGATATTCTGTTGATGTTCCTCCAAATACAGCTGGCCTTGTGCTGACAAATGCTCCCTGTAATATTTACTCATCCATTTTTTCTTGTCTTTTCAGTGTTGCTTGTACAGTTGACCGAATGTATAAGCAAAGATGTTGTTTGAGACTGGAAGGGTTAAGAAAAAAATAAGGTGTTACTGTAGAATCTGTAGGTGTTTTCTGTAATATTTCTACAGTAGTCTGAACACTAGTGTCACTTCTCTAACAACAGAAAGCATTGTTTGGGTCAGGTAAAATCAAGTCAAAGTGAAGAAACTGGGTGAATTATTGTTAAAGGCTGCAGTAACATCAGTGTTCTGAGATATCTTCTTTCTTCCTTGATGGGGTAAGAAGTGCTCATCACCTTTCGTTATTGCACTGAGAACAGGGAGAGAGAGGTATACAGAGATTCTCTTCTGTCTTTCTTACCATCCCCACCCCCCAAAAAATCCATAATTTCCCATGAAAATGGTATATTCTTATTTGAGGTCATGCTGAATAATGTCAGAGAGCCCTGCCCCTGGCTGCTCCTGCCATCTCCAGTGCTCTGGAGCCTGGGGGAGACTCAAATGTGCTTTAAGGTAGCTCAGAGTATATGTCTGGAAATACAGAACACACATGATGCATGTAGAATAGTCTGGAAGAAGAGAGAAAGCCCAAATACTTGGAGATACAGTTAGACAACTAACAGCAGTAGTGAGGAGGGCTGGTTGAAGTAGAAACTGAAGCCAGCAGAGCAGAGTTCAATAGGACTTGCTAACACCTAATGGACATTAAAGTGCATAATGAGATGGGGAGGGGAGCATGGGTGTGCTGAATGACCACTGTGTCACCGACTCTGACACTTAAGGTTACTGCAACTACCAACTAGCCCAAAGCCCTTGCTCTTGGAGGAACATCACTTGGCTCCCTTGTTGGGATCACACAGCTCATGCAGTGCAGGGCTGCAAGAGAGATTTGTTGTTAGGAGTTTTTATAGAGCCCTTCCAGCAACCTGCTTCTAAGCACACCAGAGAGCAGGAATTGCATAAGGATCTGTATATTTAAACATTTATCCTTTGTTGAAAATAAATGACAAGGAAATAAATGACAAGAAAATCTAGCCTCCAAAAGTAACTTTAATTTTGTATCTTTGGTGTTTTCAGGCTATCTTTATGATTTCTTATTCTGAGGAAGCTCAAATATTGCTGGATGCTAATACATACAGCACACAGATTTGTTTGTTCTCCTGGAATGTTGCCACCTTGTGCCAAAGTCTTTCTGTTCTGCAGGGGTATGAGGCGTTTAGGGGTTTAAACTCTAAAATTAGGGGTTAGAGTTAGGGGTTAACTCCAAGGGGTTGTTGACATCTGGACAGAGGAGGAGAACAGCAGAGTTCTTTCTCCCCATAGCCCACCAGACAAAGGTTGGATTGCTAAATACCAGAATTCCACTTTCTGACTGTCACACTCTTCCTGTTAACCTGTTAAAACACAAATAAGGCTGGACAAAAAATTCTCTTTCCAAAGTTGGGATTGTTTGTTGCTTCACAGAAGTCACTGAGAAGGGCCAAAAATCCTCAGAGCCTCTCCTTTATGGGGATACTTAACATTTCATGGGATGGAAGGGGAAAATGGATTGACTGAGACAGTGCAAATATTTAAATGGGAGTACTGTATCTGGAATGACTGTCTCAATACAGTCTCTCTGGTAGGCTATCCTGGCTCAGTGATAGCGTTTTTTCCATTTTATGTCAACATTGTCTCTAACTGCTAATTATGCTGGTTTTCAGGGCACGTATAGTGTGGGTAACTGCTTTTTTCAGTTGGAAGCATATTAGTAGAATTAGATATCAGAAAAAGTAGTTTATGGACAAGAATATAGATACCCTCAATAGAAAGAGATGTTATGTGAGGAGTGCTGAATTCAGACCTAAGAAACAGCAAGTATAATTGCCCTCTAATTGAAGGATGGGGGGAGGAGGATTTAAAAAGTCACCCCCCTTTCCTCCTTACTCAAAACTAAGCCAGAAGTCTATAAGCACTTTTTCTAAGTACTGGGAAGAAGTGCCACTGCAATTAATTTGCTACGGGATAAGGGGACCCACTGCAATAAAACATGCACAGGGACTGGAGGTGTGCAGTTAACCCAGTGGCTGGGCGATTATTGCTCTGTTAAAAGGAAGCAACTTTCATGATCAAGACTTGTGTAAGCCTTTAAGAGAGCATTCTCTGTGTCTTTTACATCAAAGGTAGCAACCTGCTTGGGTTTAACACTGTACATTGGAAACTCATGCTTAAGATACATATAGTGGATGTCAACCTGGACATGGTTAAAATGTGAAATATTAATATTGATAAAGGATGAAGAAAGGAGAAAGTAGGGAGAGGGCACAATCATATTGGCTCCTGCAGAGGCTCCTGTGTGCACACACATGGTGTTGTCTATTGGTTGCATAAATGCTTTTAAAATAATGAAATTACTTCCATCAGAAGGAGGAGAGAGATGTTTGCATGATAGGGGTTTGGGGAAGGAGGGAGGGGGAGTAGGAAGGTTTGCTTTTGTGATTTAAAAATATCCATAGTTGTATGTATACCAGCCAGGGAAGTTGTGCTGGCAAGTCTTGTAAGGCTTACAGAGGAAATGCAACACAAAGCAAGAAAAGTATCTGTGGAAGCACTTTAGAATGAGCTCCAGAGGGAAAAGAAGAAGAAAAAGATTCCAAATGCTGCATACTGTGTGGTCTCTTGAGGGCTGCTTTGAGGAAAGAAAGAAGAAAGGCTGTATAAAATAAAAATGTATAGATACAGCTCCTGGTAAACTGACCTGAAGTTTGTGGCCAAGAACAAGAGACTTCAGCTTTTCATTTTATGTGTTTCTGGAAAGAAAGAAAGTAGAGGGTCTGCTGCAGTAATCATCTTCCTATGCTTCTATTCTGAATAGTGTCAGGATTAAGAAGAGCACATACAGCCACAGAAGATGTTTTATTTGGGGCAGAAAGGGGAGGAAGAGAGAACCCTCCTGGGAATCATTTCCAAGTCAATTAGTGTTTGCTGAGAAAGGCACTAAACGAGCCTGGGGATGGGCGCAGTGAGTTTGGTGATGAATGGCTCAAAGTCCTCACGTAAGTGGAGGTGATGGATGTGTCCCAGACTTGGACTAGAGAGGTTTAGAAGTTAACTATACACCTGGTAACACAAGTAGTGAGGGGAGAAAGCAATGGTGCACTTGGTGATACTGTAGTTTCCTCCAGCTTCCCAGGTATCAGTCTGAGAAACAGAGGACACACAGCCAAGTAGAGACCTGTGTGCTGTGACTGGGACTGTGCACCATAATGGGGACACCCCTCCAACAGCCTTTCTGCCTTTTCCCATCTCTGTTAAACCAGTTTGCGATTCATAACCACTTTCTTCTGCTGGTTTTGGTACCAATTCGGGGAACAGCCTGGCTATAGATGAGCAGTTTTCTATTTCTCTGAGTACCCCTGACAGTAGATGCATGTTTTAGAGAACAGCAACCCTCTCAACCAGTCAAGAATAACAGGGCAACTGAAACTTCTGTGCGAGAAGATCTGAACTAAAGCATTTTTTCCCTCTGCAATGGAATTAAATGACATCTTTAATAACTGGATGTAGGCTGGTAGTTATTTTTGTAGCCTCCTGTGAAACTGTAGTGGAGCAATTACTGCTTTAACAACTTGTGCTTGTATATGAATTTGTGCTGCAGAAAAGAAATATCAAGGAAGCTTACAGCAAGGTTAAAGGAGCTGCTGTGTAGCTGCATTTGTCCCTTGCCATCCAGGGTTCTGCTGTGCTGCCAGGCTGTTGGAGATGTTAATGTGGGCCTCAAAAGAACACCTAGCAAACCAGTCCTTTGGACTGACCACCTCAGTCCTACTGCTTCAGTGTTTGAATACTAGTTTGAGCATAGAGCTGGCATCTACTTTGCAAGTGTTTTCTTCTGACAGAAGCTATGGATTTAATGTAGTATGTGACCTTTTTTTGGACATAAAGTGTCTAAGAAAATGTGCTTGCAGTGGTAAGATGGCCAAGGAAATTGCACATGAGGCATAGGCAGTTTAGGGAGAAATTCTAATAAAAAGGGATTTTACCCAAATAGCTACTGAACAGCACAAAAAATAAACCGACCTTCCTTTCTCTTCAAGCTTCTCCTGGCACTGTGACACCTATGCAAGGGACTCTTGCCACAGCAAAATCTGTGTTACATCAATATGTCGCAGTTTCCCTGCCCCAGGATCAGGAGATGACATATGTGACCATATCTAAACTTACTCAGAGCTGGTGTAGACTCCCTGTTAAAAATAAAGCTAAGACCTGAAGTCCTTCATTCTTCCTTAAGAGTCCTGTTTTCATTTCCCCCTTTCTGCTGTGACTGCTAGGCAATCTCCCTGAAATCCTGGGGACTGTCAAGAGAAATGATGACATGTCTTCTCTTGCAAGTAGACCAGAAGTCTGCAGTGGCAGAGTCAGAACTGATTGCCTATCTTATCTCAAGTCGCTAGTCTCTAATTCAGGCTTTTGCAAACAACTGCCAGCCCTGTTTCTTTCTGGAGCTGCAGGTTAATGTTTAATGTACTGCTTTCCTGGGACTTTGCCTATCAAGTCTGAGGAAAAGCCTTTTGCCTTTTTGATCTGACCTGGGAATGGGCTCAAATCAAAATTCAAGGTGCAGAGAGCCCAGAAGGTGAGAAGGTGAAGGATGGGCGACATCGTCTGTCACTCAGGACCTCTTTTTCTTGTAACCACCCCTGAAGCATGACAGGCCATGATTTATCAAATAATAGATAAACTTCAAATCAAACATCATTATGTTAAAGTAAGTTGGGAGGTTCACTTGTCCTTAAACGGTGAGCAGGGGATGTTTGTTTTAAAATGTGTTTACCTTTTTAATGTATCAAAGTTGAAGTGAGATCTATGGACAAAAAGAACCATCCTACTAAAGAGAGTCTTCCTTTGGCATTAACCAACTTTCCTCCATCATTGTGTTATGAAAGAAGTTTCAGAGCCGTCCAGTATCATGACCTATCCATCCTCCATGGCCTGTAGGCCACCCCCCAAGGATGACTGGCAAATAGTGTCTATCTGAGTGACCACCATCCAGACATTCAGGCAAGTTTATTTCAGCATTATGTCTTGTTGATGGACAAGATGAGCAAATCCTCTATAGAGTTTGTAAGAGAGCTAAGTGTAACTTGCACAGTCTCATTTTCAGAGGTTAGACTTCTTGGTGTGGTCACAGTCTGGCTGCTCAGAGAAAACTAGCTGCTGTTTTTGATAGTATCTACCTGAAACATAGAAGCTGGTATGAAACAGCAGGCTGTATGGTTGTCTACAAACCTGTTGTATGAACCCACAGCCTGCAAGGCTAAATTTGTCCCAGTGCATCTTGGTTTCTTACTCAAAAGGAGCAGTCTGTCCTTAGAAGAAGGCAGGGGGAGAACTGCTGGTGCAGAGTGAAATAATTTTGCTTGCCAGGAGGTGATCACAGATACTTCCTGCTGCCGGTCCTAGATTATTTCCTTCTGTGGTAGTTCAAAGATGCCATGAAATCCAGCATGAGCAGTCTGGGTAGTATGATGAGCAAACTTCCTCATGCATATCAGTGGGAAGAATGCTCTAGCCTTTCACAGTGATGAATCTTGGACATGTGCATCCATGCTGCTATAGTTAGCACAGTGTTGCAGCAGCTTACTTCGTCCTGCCTTGCTCATGTACCAGTCCAGCTCCCATACATACTGAAATCAAGCGATTCAGTGTTTTGTTGTTTTTAATGAGAGAGACATAATGATAAAATCTGCTCCTTCCTACTTGTTAGGCATGGTTGTGAAGCTTAGAACAGAATATATTCATTCAATTGGAAGCAACCTACAACAATCATCTAGTCCAATTGACTGACTGCTTCAGGGCTGACCAAAAGTTAAAAAATGTGTCATGATGTCTAACGTGAAGATATGGTTACTGCAGAATATTGCAATCAATATACTCCTAAAAGAAAGCTCCACTGCAGAATGAAAAATATGGTCTTGCAAAGCTCGAATAGAAAATTTCTCCAATGCAAATATACTTTTAGATAAGCTAGCTTGCACCTATATTAGCATATTAGTGTAGGGCAGGAGTGCTTTTGAAGTCCATCTCCCACACATCCCCACTTAGCATGTCTTGTTTTTTTTATGGGGCAGCCCTGGAGGTCTCAAACTGCTTGTTTTGGATGGACTGAAAGCAGATGTGTGCTTCAACTAATGGATGACAAGTCTGGGAGAACCAGCAGCAGCAGGCTGAAGCACTCCCTGGGTAGTGTAGAAGTTGGGTTCACCATAGCTTGCTTTGCTCTACAGATCCGCTCCTACTGCAGTGTTACTGTTTCCTAATGCAGACCTGGCCTTGATTTTTCTCCAAGATTTTAACTTGCAGTGCTTGTTCTTTTCACTTACTTCCATTTTATTGCTTCAGTAATTTCACAGATCATTGAAACTTGAACTATGTCAATCTGTGGGTTTTTCTGGTTGGTTGGTTTAAGCTTTCAGTGGCTTCTGGGGTTTGGCTGTTTTCTCTTTACCATACTTCTACCAGAAAATGGACATCATCTACAGCTTGGTTTGGAATCTTATCAATCTGCTGCTTCTACCACGTTCCAAACACTTCAATAGCCGCTTCTATATTGTAGTATATGTTAATCGGTCAAATCTGCTCTCTGTATCTAGCACAACATTTTGTTTGCAGGCCTATCACATGTCCAGATGTGCAGGAAACTTGATCAAGGCACAATCTCTGGTCAGGACAAGCCACAAAGCAACTTAATGGTACATTTATCTGCTGATTTTTAATAGTTCATATAGAAAAAGCAAGGCCTGGTAGCTCTTACATACAGCCTGGTTTTGTAATACTAATGCTATCAGTTTTGTGGCTCCTGAGGAAAGCTGTACTGTAGTCTCAATTAAATACATTTTCTGCTTAATGACAGACTTAACACTCATAGTGATATATTACATATGATTTATTGCTGAATTTGCACTGTTATTTGATTTATTGTGATTTTTGTAACTTTACTCATGATAATTCAGTATTGGTGTCTGCATAAAGTGTGGGTTTTTCAGTAGGGATCACTATTAACCTAATCCTTTTTCTGATGAAGCTTATGTAGGCTTAAATCTGCTCTTCATATAAGTAGATGAGTCTAACTATTGATTTTGAGGAAAAAGTGTTAGAAACAGTCATCACTTCCTCAAAACCTTTCTCATTATAAATATGCTGTTTTCAACCCCAAATATATATGGGCAGCCTGTATTGACCTACTTCATAGCTGCTACCTGTGTACACTGCACAGGTACAGATAATTAACACTTCAAGTGTGTGTAGTTTTATCTGGTTTGTTTCAAGCAAACAAGCTAAAGCCTACAACATTTGGCTTGAATGATTTTTTTGCCATTGCTAGCCTATATGCAATAGCTTATAAACATGCTACTAATCAACTTGTCCTCTGATTTATGTTTCATTATCAAGAGAGCTGAAACTTTGGATAATTCATGAGCGAGATACTGATGCTTTCTGTTAGTGAAATAAAAGAGTAAGATCTATCAGCATGGAACATGAAAGTAAGGCACAGTCACAGTGTCCTAAACCAGACCAACTGAATCATTGCAAAACATGCATTTGAAACCAGCCTTTTGCTTCCCATTCCTTCAGTACGTCAGGGAAACTTACAATCACCCTCCGGTAACAATAGCATCGGCTCCTGGCAAACTGGTGGGGAGAAAGGAAGTCTTTGCCTTTTCACAGTGCTGAGACAAAACAAACATGACTTCTTGTAAGTGAAATTAGCTCTTGATCCCTGAGCTGTCTTGGAATGGATTTAACCTGGGCTCTCTTGCTGCTGTAGCACACCGTCCTTGCTGCACACTGCTGCGACTGCTGTGCAAAGCACTTTCCACCATAACACCAAGTTTTGTGGTTTATGACAACACCTACTGAGCTCAGAGAGGCACTGATTTGTGCCTGAAGTGTAGGCTCCTAGTTTCCTGGCTTCCACAGTGATCCAAAGCTGGCTGATGCCTCAGACAAGCCATCTCTGAGACCAGGGGGATCAGCACTTGTGACTGCTCTGCCTGGCCGCTGATGACAGGCGCCTGTCACTTGAGGGCAGATAATGTACTGGGGATGACAGCTTACTGTCCCCCCTCTGAACAAGCAATGCTTTGGGGGCCTAGCGTATGGTGTGTCTCACCCCCATCTCCTCTGGCACAGCCATGCAGGCTGCCAAGCCTGACTGTGGGATTGGACCCTGCAGTTTCCATCTTCCAGGCAAAAGGAAACATATTTCTGACTTGTTTGGGTACTCACTCATACCCAAACTGTTGTCTTTACTGCAGGATCCCTCAAGTGACCTGGTTGTCTCTTTAAAGACCTTGTTAGTTGGATGACACATTGTGCTTGCCTAAGGACCCAAGCTAGTTCATGTTTTGGTCAGCTGGAATACAGGTCTTGATCCAGCCACCAACAGGAAAAGGAGGATTGATGTTTTCAGGCTAAGACCTTGAGATATCAGAGATTTTAGTGGCAGTGTGACGCAGGCTTGTCCTGATTGCACTTTCCCCTCTTCAAATAAACCCCAACTCTTCCATTTTCTCTGTCTTCTTCTATTTACCAGAATATCTGAATGTGTCCTCATGGTCTCAACTGTCATCTTACAGCTACAATACAGTAGTTATTCAAATGATTTCACTGGTTCATTTGTTAGATTTCAAGACTGCTGGAGTAAGGAAGAGCCAAGGTTTTTATCTTGGATGCTGGGTGTAGGTGACTGAAAAAGGATCAGCTAATGTCTTATTATGCTATGTTAAATCTTTGAGACCTTGTTAAGTGAGCTGGGTTTGGAGAACATGGTACAAAGATCATGTATGGAGTGAAGACACTTCTTTTTGCCTGCTTTAGTTATGGACTTGGCAGTCTTTTGGTAAGACACTTCTTTTTGCCTGCTTTAGTTATGGACTTGGCAGTCTTTTGGTAACAGTTGGACCTGATGATCTTAGGTCTTTTCCAGTCTAGATTATTCTATGATCATGTCAAGGTGTCTTTACACCATTACAGATAATGTTTTTTAATGCTCGGTGTCAGTCTTGACAACTGCTCTTCTGAGTAAAAAATCCTGCAATTTAAATAATTAAGAATAACTCCAAATGCACACTGATCTGAAGACAAGTGATCCTTGAAATCACTGTGTATAAGAAATATCATAGCATGTGATAGTCAAGCACAAAAAAATCCAGTGGCCACTATGTGCTTAAATAACTCGGAGACTGAAAGCACGTTTAAGCTGAATGAGTGGAGACATGTAAAGATACGTTGGCACTAGAAGAATAGTAACTCGGAAATGTGTAGGAAAGTGCAGGGTTGCACCTGCTCATCCTTTTATTGCATGTTTCTGATGGAAAGAGGTAGGAGTGTTCTTTTGGCCAAGAAGTGATGAATTCAAACATAAAATTAAAATCTGACAAGTTGTTATATAAAAATTCACCTTGTCCATCCACTTCCCCATGTTTTCTTACCTCTCCTGAGGACTGGAAAAACTCCACAAGCAGATGTTAGCAAACCAGGAGGAATCTCAGTGCCATTCAATTGAAACTTGAGGAAATGTAGGTTATAAACACTCTGGTGATGCAAACATGCAGGTCAATGCATACCTGAGCAGTGCATTTACCTTCACTGTTGGAAAGATGGGAACTAAGCTGTAATGTTGATGAGGATATTGAAGGGGTCCTGCTTTCCAGAAGGGCTTTCAAGATGATTGGGCAGAGCTTTGGGAAACATGGTCTAGTGTGAGGCATCCCTGCGCATGGCAGGAGGGCTGGAAATGGATGATTTTAAGGTCCTTTCCAACCCAAATCAGTCTGGGATTCTATGACGGTGCTGTGCTGGGCTGGAGGTGTGAAGAAATCCTGACCTGCCTGAAGTGGTTTGAGGCAAGGGTCCAGAGAAGTGCTTGGTCTTGGGCCTCAGTGTGGAGGAACATCTGGAATCTAGCACTTTGCTTTCCAGCTTGCCTGTAGGAGACAAAACCACAGGTTTTGAAGGTGGGTGCAAGGGTAAACAGTTCAAGACCTTCTCCTTCTCATGGTGGAGTCAGTTACTGCGGCCTGGGTGGTATGGCATCGTTTCCTCACTCAGTATAAGAAAAGTTCAGGCTGCTATAGCAACACAGGTAGTAGTCAGTTCCAGTTACTGCACATGTTAACTAGCTGAGGTCTGCAGTTTTCCAGCACAAAACACATAGCTCCTTACATCACTTGGCGCGTTACGATCTGCCTGACCCTACCAGTCCCTGCAGTCCCCTTGGTGAGTTCCTCTGCATTTTATTTCCCTTTTCTTTCAGCTAAAATATTTTGGCACTTCCTCTTCCGTGGTGAGAATTTGGCCGGGGTCTCTCTGGGAATAACTATCAGCCACTTGCAAAAGAGCCCAACCTCTCCGAGCCCGCCTGTGAGCCAAAGCTTTTATCGGGGAAAGTTTAATTCTCTGTAGCTCTGCTGTGACTCCTTTTCCTTCTTGTTTCCTATGCTGGGGTTAATGGTGTGATTTAGGACTGATGCCTCGGAAGATCAGGGTGAAAGCATGTTCCCTGAGGGAGGTGGGCAGGGGACAGCCTGAGTACGCTTTCTATTCACACGCTGAAAGGATGTGCTGGAGAAATACAGCCAGGAGCTTGGAGCCAGGGGTACATTCACTTCTGAGCTTTCAGCTATTGAGGAGGATGATTGCTGCTCTGCCTGGGCTGCGTGGGTCATCTTCCCCTTATCCCCAGACTTTGGCTCTCCCCTCCCCAAAACTCATCTTCAAAGTCCATTGTCCAGTTGTGCAGAGAAAGCTGTAAATCTATACCCTTGTTTAGCGTGGCATGTACTCTGCCTCTAATCCAATTTCCCTTCTGTTTGTTCTCTGTACAGCCTCATTCGGCCTGACAGCTATTTAATAAACCTATTTGCTTTTCTTTGACATGAGGCAGAAGTGGTGGGTGTTGAAGAGCCATAAGGCCCTAGTGGACAATGAAACCCTTTCCCACTCAACACTCTTCCAGCTCAGCACAGATAAATTGTGTAGAACTGGGAAATTAACCCATCCTATCTTTAAAATAGAAAAAAAAATAAAAAGGCAGCATTCCCAGGCTGGTCCACAATGGATTCCAGTTGGTTGTTTCCTCCTACTACATGAGAAACCCTTTCTCTGTTCATTGGTGCAGATCAATAGGGCTGTAAGATTACTGAAGACTATCATTTATGCACCTTTTGTAACCCACAAGGAAAAGATTCATGGAGGGATACTTGCCTTTTAAAAAACATTCATCTAAGGTACAAAGGAACAATAACAGTCCGAGAAGTTTAGAGAAACTGACCTGTTAATTTGCCCACTAAGAAGATGTATTACAAAATGTCCAGCTTGGAAACCTTTTCCTTTGGTTTTTGTGCATGCCTACTTTTCTCTGCACACTCTTCCCTCACGGTAATGTTAGCATGTGGAGCACTGCAGCAGGTATCTATTACAGAGAGCACATCCTCCCCTTAGGGAAAGGAGGAGAAAAGGTTGGACCTTTTATGGCACAGCTGGAAGGCACACAGAGTCTGCAGTGGTGAAGATGATAGAAGATTAATGTTTAGCTATATAACTACATTTAAAAATGCGAAAGATTTTTCTTTTGATTAACTTAAAAAATGAAATAAATATAGCAAAAGTTTTAGCTTTCTAGTACTCTGCATAGTAACTGAGGTTTTCTTGGTCTTCATTTCTTAATGATCTGGCATATTTATCTGTGTATGAAGTTCAAATGCCAAGCACCTAAATTCTAGGGTAATGGAAAAAAACAGATGTGGATTGTGAAGCTGCTTTTCTTTTGGATCTTGAATATTACGTAGACTTCGTGATGACCAGATGACAGAGTATGCAAGTAGAATATTCCCTGCTAATTATTCCAGCTATTTAAATCTGGCTAGCTTTTAAGTGGACTTCTGCATTGTTGCCTGTAGATTTCCATTTTGGAGCAGGGTCTTACTGAATTAGATGCTGTACAGAGACACAGTGAAAGGAGGTCTTTCCCAAAGAAGTAATACAGAACATTCCCAAATCTTCGTTCGCGAAGTCAAGCCATCAATACAGAACATCCACAAAGAGCCATTTGTCTTGCAACTGAACTTGAAACAAATATATGTTATAGTCACAAGGTTACTGGGAATCTGAGTTACTGAATCTGAATGGACTTAGTTACCATTCTCCTTTTTTGTTTTTGTATAGTGCATCATTTCTGATAGGCAATGAGCAAATTAAATATCCCTTCCCTGTGCCTCTTTAATGCATAGCAGGTATTTTGACTCTTTTGACCTTTCCTTTTAAGCCACATTTTCTAGTCTCTGCTTGCTGCCTCTATGCCCACTTCTATACTCTCCAGTCCATGTCTCTTTTTCCAGCAGACCATTAGGCCCCATATGGATTGCTGCTGGGGTAGCAGAGGAATGTAGTGCTCCAGAAAGAGGAAGGTGCCCTAGGAAAAGAGGAATTGTGGAAGGGTCTAGAAGCAGAAAAAAGTTTTTAAGAGAATGCCTTTCGGTCTATTCTTCCCCATCCCTGGTGCCTTTTCTGCTTCTCTTAAGCTGTTTTGTAACTGTAAATTTATATTGCCTGCACAGCTGAGAAATCTTTATTTTTACATGAAGTATTGCACCTGATACCTGATGCAGTCCCGCAGTGGAGCACTATCGGGGTACAGAGGGCACAAGGATGTACCAAACAGCATACAGAGACATGTGTTGCTGCATTCTGAGTAGTCATGGTCAGCTCTAAGTCCCACCTTTTTTCCCACCAGGTGTTTCCCAACCTGCATTTGCAACTTCAGTTCTTCCTGAGTGGAATGTATGACATCCTACTGAGATGTTAAAAACATCCCTGTTGATGTCAAGAGAAAAAAGGAACCAAGCTAATTTTATAATTACAATATTACAATCATACTTGGCAAATTATACCAATAGATATGTTTAAAGCAGCACCAATACTCTTCAACTGCATTATCCCTGGCACTTGCTTTTTATAACTATTATCAGTCCTAGGCTAGGTTTGAGAAATACTCACTTCCAAATCCACAATTACACCAGGACACCATTTGTTTTGAAGTTGCTGACTTGTATCATTTTTATTGTGAAAGAGGAAGGTCAGCACCAGTGGGAAGAAGTAGGGTTGCTCCCTGATGTCATGCGGGAGCTCTATCAGCTGTGGCAGCACCTATCTGCAGTGAAAGGCCAAGTGGCAAGCTGAAATATGTTAGAGAAAAGACTTGCTGGCAGATTGATGGAGAACACTGACATATTTCTGTAAACCACAATACAAAGCGAGTTAATCAAGACCAGAAGGAGTGTCCGTCATCTGGAGAAGTCATTTTCCACCTCAATTAGATGGTAGTTTAGGCAAACACACATAATGGTTAGCCCCCATCAGTCTGAGTGATGCTTTCTTGAGCAACTCTTGTGCTGTGCCCTCACTGACTGTCTCCGTGATGGTAACTGGTAACTGGTAGGCTTTGTCAGCAAGCCACTAAATCTTTATTGACAGGCTTAGCTTCATGTTTGGCTCAAATAACATCCCCTCTGAAGGCAGAGAGGAAGAGGAGGAAACATCCAGGCCCAGCATGCACAATGTCTATCAGAGGGCTGGCAGGAATTCCAGTTCTCTTTGTTATATTGATTGTCACATTTTACGAGGGAGGCATGTCTCTGTTGCTGGATTGGTCTCTTTTGGGATGTGGGTTTTTTCTCCCCCTGTTTGTACACTCATTTGGAGTTTCCTCTCCCAACGTCCTCATTCTACATGAAGTCTATGTGAGTTCTTTGAAGAAAAGCAACATCTAGTACAAAATGATGACAAAAATTTCCCCAAACTAGCGATCAAGAGGGCAAAAACTGAGCCTTCAGGCTCATAAGTCCAAACAAAGGCAGGCAATAAACATGTGGTAGAAAGGGATGATTTCTTTTAACCTTTTTACTGTAGTCTCTGATATTATCCAGTATAGGTTACAGCCCTTTTGTTTTTCACTCTCTGGATTTGGCAGACCTCTGCTCCCTGACTGCAGTAATGTGTTTTTTCCACTGTCTCTTCTCCAGTTTTTGGTGTCCATCAGCATAATGGAGTTCTGTGGATTTTCTTCCTGCCTGACAAATACCCTATTATTGTTTTGGACCACACTGGAGGCTCTTTACTGTGAAAGCTCCCAGTAGTAACATGCAATGCGTTGACAAATATAAGTTGCATGTCTCCAGGCACAGTTTCTTTACCTTTCAAAGAGTAAATTGAACAGTGTAGAAGGGTTGGGCTGAATCACTCTTATCACCCTCAGTGGACTGAGACGCTTTAATAGTCACAGGTATAACTTGGGCACCTACGGCAATCAGCTTGCCCAAATAACTTATACAACTACCTTTTCTATTAATAGACAGCCATCAAATTAGGAACTGTAGAAAGTGGTATGAATTCAGTCAAAAGGTTCCTCTTTCCTATACCCTATACTTTGTGTTATTTCATTATCAGGTGTAAGATAGGAATAAGTAAAATCTCCCTGGTGAGAAAAATAGCTTGTAAGATAACACGGTTTTGTGCTAGGGGAAGGGTTTGTGGGTCTGTTGTAGAGAAGCTGGTGCCAATCTCTTATCTCTGTGTCACAGGGAAATGCTGCACAGGGACGGCATCAAGGTATTGCAAGGAACAAGTGTTTTGCAAATGGAGATGTGAAAAAACACTGCTGTGGCTGTGATGGCATGATGTCTGTCCCTGTGATAGGGATGGCTCTACAAGGGATGTCCTTGTGTGTGCGTGTGTCTCCATTGGAGAAGCAAAGGGACAAAAGAACCTCTTTTATCCTCCACATGGTGCCTTTTGATTGCAGACCATAAAACAAGAACATCATCTTCTGGTGTTGGGCCCTTCTGAATTATGGATTTCAATCTCTGCTGAGCTTTCTTGGTAGCACCAAGAACATTTTGGCCAGGTCAGTGCTCCTGTTGCTGCTGACAGACATAGGGGTCATGGAGGTGGTCTTGCAGTGAGCAATTCAGCCTTAGTGGTGTCTCATTAATTGCCACTGCTAAATAGGATCGGGGCCTGGGAGTCTGCAGCCTTGGCTCTTCCCTTCTTTGCACAGTGCTGGTCAGGATCCACTTCACTGGAATTACTGGTGACACCAACTTAAGAGTCACCCCGAGGGGAAAATTTGGCCTCATGGTTACTTTTCCTTATTGAATTCTTGGTTACTGGGTCAGGGAATATTTTGCATCCCCGGGACCAGGGTGGTGCACGGCAGATCAGAGTGTACCCCTCTATCTGCCATCCCAACTGAGGGAAGACACTGAAACACCAAATTAATTCTGCCTATCTGGAAGAGCAGCTCCCTGCCAATGAGATTAAAATATCACTGGCACTACATGTTCATCCCTAACATATTTCTTTTCTACCAGCAAAATATTCCCCTCTTGCCTTCTCATCTCCTGGCTTCTCCTTGCTCTAGTCCCATTACTGCTGGGAACATAGAAGCCCTGGCTGAGCCACCTCTGTGTCCTCCCCATTCCACCTTTGCACCCTTTTTTGGGAGGTCTTGGCACTGATTAGAAGTGATATCTCTTTGTAAAGGAGTGCCATGGAGCTGCAAAGAGTCTGGCATGCTGCAGGGGGGCTGCGGTGGGTGCCGCTCATGGAGGATGCTGGCAGCAACCCCACCATGCCTGCATGGATGGATGAAGCCTCATGCGTGGCTACAAGGCTGTTTGGAAACCACATGAAGTGCAAAATAAGGCCCTTTTCCACCCACTTCATGGGCTAGAGGCAGGCGAGCTGCTTTCTGGTACCCATCAAGGCTGCCTCGTGCTGATGCTGAGTGAACCAGAGATGAACATGTTTTGGGGACAACCTCTGCACATCAGCAAAACAGAACTGTCAGAGTCCTTTGCAGGAAGAGGAGCTTGGCCAAGAGGTGTTTGATTTGTGCTGGCAAGAAGTGGAAGATATCAGTGCCTTCACAAAACAGAAGAGAAGGCAGCACGTGGGCAACTTGAAAAAACAGGATTCTAGAGATAGTCTGAACTGGGAATTAAACTTCTGAAATCCTTTTTTCCCCTTCAGCCATTCCCTCGCTAACACATTGACCCCAAAATGCTGGCAATACTCAAAAGGGTTGGCACGGCAGCACTTGAACACAAGAATCTGTTATTTCAAATTTATGCCTTAGAGCAGCAAAGATTCAGCAAAGCTTTTGAAGCATCACGTAGCCTTTTTCTCAAATCTCTTTCTTCTGTTGGGAGGCTCTTGGGTGGGAGGGGGAGGCAATAACAAGGGTGGCTCACTTAGATGCCAAGAGAGGCAGATGCATCAATGCAGTTGACAGAGTTTCTCTCTGCTGTAAAAGGAAACTGCCCAATGGATGCAACACCATCACAGTGGTACAGAACATCAGCTTTATAGTGATTGTGTATTTTTATGTGCTAATAGCATTATCCCAAGAGCAGTGTTAAACATAAATATATGCAAGTAACTTGGAGTGACTCCTGTCACTGTCAGCAGCTGAGGGTAAAATGTTTTAACCTGCAAGTGTAAGTTTGCAACCCTCGAAAACAGTGACCAGGATAATGCTCTGGTATGCTTCCAACAATGGCAAGGGGGTCAGACATTCAGAGCGAGATTCAAAGATGTAGGTACAGCAACCTCAGACATCAGCTCCCCCCTGGAGTTTCCTAATGTTATCTCCCCTGGATGCTAACCTCAGCCACTGCATATTTGCATTTCCCACAGTATCTAGAGAAGTGGCCTGAGGAGTGGAGGATGAGGCTGCTTTGTCCCAGAGCTGGACATCCCATTCTGCATCAATGCCGTCCTGCTCTGCACCACCCTGATCTTGGTGCCCAACCCAAAAAGAGTCACTCACCACTGGGCAAGAGATGAACTTTGCAACAACCCCTTTCCTCTGAGAGGGCTGAAAGAGTTTTACAGCTCAGTTTAACCAAGGCTTTTGCTATCAGCTGGCAGAACTTGCAGCCCTTTCCTGCCTGGCAGTTGCAGAGAGGGAATTGCTGATAGCCAGTCTGAAATCTGTCTCTTGCTCTGAGTCGACTCCATAGCTACCTTGTCTGGTGCAGTTATAAGCTCTGAGAGATTTATATATTTAAAAAAGGGGGGTGGGAGGGAGAAAACCGTTTAGCCTAACCTCAGGGCCCTATGGGACTGTGAGAGGAAGCAAACTGGAACCCATTTTCCTATTTCTTCCTTGACCTTATCCGCGAGCAGCCAGCCTATCTGCAAGTGGCAACTGTGGAAAATGTGCTCTGGCCACTTGGTGTGAAAGATAGGCAAGACTCCTAAAAAATCTTCTCCGCAGCTTATCACCTTTCTGCTGGCTCCGCAGCAAACTAGTGCCCCAGTGCAGAAGGAAACTGGCTGTCTGTAAGGCTGGACAGGGCCTCATCAACAACTGATAAGCTCCCCTGTGAACATTCAGGCTCTTCAGGGTTTACTGTCCTTTCAAATACCACAGAAGCTCTAGCTGGGTAGATTCATACACACGCACATATGCATCAATGCAGCTGATATTTAATGCCCTGCATCTGGTTCTTCCTTGCTCTTTCTGCTGTTTCAGGGATGCTGCTCCTGTTTCATGCAGATGTAATAGGTTTGTGGAGCATGCTTTATAAAGTTGGATAAAAGCATTTACGTATAATTCTCCTTCTAGTTCCCTGGTCCTAGTACAAAACTGCAAAAATTCACCTTGCCACTAAAATAATTAATATTAGAATAATAGAATACTATAATTAATATTAATATAATAATGTAATATATAGAGTAATATAATTAATATTAGAATAATTGGAATAGAAGTATTTGGGGGGTGTATGTTGTGGGAAAGAAAATGAAACCCACAAACAAGCTGATGCCTGAAAGTTGTTCAAGTCTAACTTATTTTAAACCAGCCCAGGAAAAGAGTGGTAAGCCACTGCCCAGACTACTTCTTCTGCTACAGTTTATGCAAAAGCAGAAATGTAGCACTAGGAATTGCTGCTTTTCAATGGAATATGCTGCCCAGTTTAAGGAAAGTTGGCAAAAAAGCAGATTAAAATGTGCTCTTCTGGGAGAGGAGTGGAGGGGTGCAAGGAGACAGTAAAAAGGCAGCGCACTTGCTGAAGTTCTGACTTGTATTTTGAATCATAGAATGCCAGACTTGTTTGTGTTGGAAGGGACCTTAAAGCTCATCCAGCTCCAATCCCCTGCCATGTGCAGGGACACCTTCCACTAGAGCAGGTTGCTCCAAGCCGTGTCCAACCTGGCCTTGAACACTGCCAGGGATGGGGCAGCCACAGCTTCTCT
>JANHGB010050477.1:0-34391 GCA_026283785.1 Coracopsis vasa | reverse complement strand
TACCTAATCAGCATTTTAGGCACTAAGTTGTTTGTTGTGGGCCAGTATCTTTAAAGAATAAGAATGTGAGATAATTACTGCTGTCACTGTTGGTAATCTTCACTGTCATAGTGCTGTTTTCTTCCTCTTTTACCAAGTGTCTTGAGCTGTATATTCAATTGTTATGTACAGTTGCATGGTTGCTGAGTGTTTTATTTATAAGTAAGTTGGGGTGGTTTTTTTGGTTTTTCTCTTTTTTTTCAGCTATTTGTGACTCTGAGCCAGAACAGCCTGTTAGGAATTGCCCATTGTGGGTGAAAGTAGAAGGTGAAGTAGATCCGGAGCCAATTTACATCCCAACACCATCTGTTATTGAACCGGTTAAATCTGCAGTACCACCCAACCAAGAAGTCTTGCCTTCTAGTAAGCATAGGTCTTCCAGTGGAATGAAACCAGGCAGAGTCTATACTCCTAAGCCCAATCCGGTGGTAAGAGAGAAAGAGATGTTTGTTTTCCTTTGTATTGGAAACTAAACCAAACACTGTCAAAAGCTTCTGCGCTAGGCTGTTTTAGAAGAAATGTGAGATGAAAGCCTGAGACTAACTGCCCATAGGTGTCTTGATAAGCTAGGATGAATTGACTGTATATAAATCTTTAACTATGTCTGTCATCTGTTGAGGATTACTGTAGCAATACACAGATGGTGAAAGGTGCTCATGATTCACTAATGGCCTCATTTAAAAAATGCTATAATACGTGCTATTGGTGGCAAAATGATTGCTGTTCCTGTAATGTTTGTGTAAGTTATTGGGCTACATTATACAGTCAAGTAATGAATTATTTGGCAGGGGAGGGGATACAGACACACAGTGATCAGCGTAGCTCTGGAGTCTCTTCTTCTGTCCTTTTTTGAGGTTTCACAGCCAGTGTTGGAAGAATATGCCTTTGCCTCTTCCCTCACCTTAGTATATAACAAAGCAACAACAGCAATAGAGTTGAGTCTAAACTTGCCAGAGTTGCTATTTAGCATATACCAGATAAAGTCAAACAATGCATGACACTTGGGACTTGCTTCCCCACTTAAAAGAATATCTGAACAGGTTTGGGTTTTTGGGATGGTGTTCTGTTGCATTCCTCTCATCGCCAGTATGTAATTTAGAAGCAAGATATATACTGGGCTATGTGATACTAAGAGGGCAGATTCAGCTTTAAATGCCAGTCTTTTGTTTCGGTAATTACTATTAAAGCATGAATGCTGAAGTGTTGCTAGGAAGCAAAACTGTTTCATGACTCTAATGTGCATCTAGAGCAGAGAGTTTTCTCTCTCTTTTTTAATTTCTTCTATTTCTTGGTAGATTCGAGAGGAGGACAAGGATCCTGTCTACTTATACTTTGAAAGTATGATGACCTGTGCAAGGGTCCGAGTGTATGAACGCAAGAGAGAGGAGAAAAAGCAACAAAAGGACAAAAGTGATTCCCAGAGTCCTAGAGTGAAGGTAAGAAGTCACTGTAAGTAGCATGTGGCATAGAACAGGCAGAAATAGTGAAAATGTTGAAGTAATATTTATCCCAGAAATTCCTATGTGATATGAGGGCTTGACTTACATGTGATGGTGATAGGGCTGTGAAGCCTGTCACCTAGCAGTGCTGGTAAACTTTTACCCTGTTACTGTGACAGAGATTGTCTTGTCTGGGGAAATTCCTGGTTGCCAAGTGCATTATCATGTAGGACTTCAATGTTGATTGAGAAAAGAGCTGTTTTGAGATGAAAATTTTAGCATTGTCAGCATTGGCATGTTTTCTGATTCGGGGTGGCAGTATGATGGACTTGTTTATTTTGTGATGTGGAAGAGATACAGAGGATGATTTTTTTTCCTTGCATTTCTTTCCTCCAGCAAGAGCCTGAACCAGACCCTCAGCCTCCTGAGAAAGCAACCTGTGAGGCAGACAAAGACACTGATAAATCAGGAGGTAAGAGCTGAGTCTTTAGTATAATTCGACCTTTTGGTAGTTCCACGTTTTTGTGGGGGTTTGGTAATGGCTTTATTTTTTATAAGAAAGTTTCAGCTGTTGATAAAAAGTCTGTTTTCTGGGGGAGTTGTTATGGTTGTCAATAAAAACCTCATGATGTGATTACAGTTTCCTGTTTTCTTAAGCAGTTGTGTGTGTGATGTGGGCGATACAGCAGTCTAAATATCCAGTTCTCACTGTTACTCTTAAGGTTAAAATGACCAGTATTACAGTAGCTTCTTTAGAAATAAAAAACAGTATTGCACAACAGACTTGTCTTCATGAGTGATGATTAGATGTTTGGGAAGGAATGGAGGTCACTGGCTTTGGTTTGTCTCGGTTTCTTTTTTTTCCCCTCCTTACTATTACTTTGTCGTTACTTAATAATAAATGTGCAAGTGGTGCTGTGAGGATGGGATCCTTAGAACCATATGGGACAAGGAAGCACTTGTACTTTGTTTGCAGTTGTTTGCTGTTGAATTCTAGTTCAAGTTGAAAGGTTGGAAGTTTTGTTACATTATATATACCAAGTTTGAGGTTTTAGTTCATAAAGAAGTAGGCTAGACATGTGTGTTCTCCTGAAGCGTCCCAAATCGTGTTACGAACTTTAAAATGAGATACACTAGAGGCATTATGTCATCCATTAATGAAATATAGCTGCCTTTTGGAGCTGAATTTTATCACTGCTTAATGTGTACAACAGCACACTCTACATTTAAGGATGGGAATGGAAAAATAATACAAGTAGTTGCAAATGCTCGTGAATTGGTAGGTGAAATTAAAATGGCCAGGACACAGGGCTCAACATCCTTGCAGTTTTGCAAAAAGTGACGTTGGATCTCTGACAACAAAAGGTCATGCTTCTCTTTATACATCTTCTGAAAAAGCCACGTCAGCTAGCAGCATGTTTGCCCCTCATGCCGTTCTAAGACACTGATCCTTTTCTGACTCCAAAGTGCCATCTCTCAAATAGCCAGCGGTGCTTTCTACTGCATGTTGGTGTTGCTTGGAGGTCTTTCATCCATATACTGAAACAACCCAGCTTTGTTTAGCTTGTGATGCAATGGCTGCAGGGAATGAACTGAGGAATAGTTACATTAGTTTTGAAGTGAGTTTTTGATTGCTTGTGGAGCTCTGCAGGGGGAAGTGATGTTTTGAACAGGTCTTTTACTTGTTGCCCTGCAGCTGAGACAAGGGTGGAGGTGTGGGCAGAATAAAACTGTTTGAATATCCAGGTGATTAAAATGCCACAGTATTGCAGAAACCTATTTCAATTCTTCCTCAGAGAAAAGCTGGTGTTCTTCCCGTAGCGAGGGGGACTCTTCCTCCACCTCCTATGTTCATCACACCACTCCAGGTGGACCAGCCAAACTTATCGAGATTATCTCTGACTGCAACTTGGAGGAAGATCACAATAAGGTCTTGACCATCTTATCACAGCAAATCAACAATAAGGCGCCACAGTGCCTCAAAGTGGGTAGCTTCACTATTGAATTGGCTTCAGAACCCACGGCTGAGGATGAGAACCACCCTCCTGTCTACTCCTCCAGAATGAAGATTTCAGTGCCATCCTACCAGGAGAAGGATGAGAAACCTGAGATACCTGTCTTGGAGACTCCTGATAGTGGAGAGCCGTCATGCAAAAGCCCAGAAAACGTAAAGGTCTTTGAGGGAGACCCACTGAACAAATTGGAGGAGAACTTGCATGGGGGAAAAGGCTTGCCTTTTTATGCAGGGGTTTCTCCTGCGGGAAAGATGGTCGTCCACAGTTGCAAAGCTAATATGAGCCCTTTGGGCTTGATTCAGGTGGGTCCCTCTGCCTTTACTGTGGAGATTACATTCAGTTTCATCCAGTATCCCTCACACAACTTCTTGAAGGGGAGAACACTCTTTGATTTGCCTACCTAGTCTTGCCTGTCCAGACGAGGATTCTTAGTATGTGGTGGTATTTCTGCCTCTCCATAAACTTGTCCCTTTCAGGATTGACTCAATAACAGGAAATCTGATTGAAAGTCTGAAGTCTAATGGTTTAGCTTGTCCTTTTGGCCACTTGGGTCTTGGTGGCCCAGGTACAGGATTTCTCTCAGGATCTTTCTGGTGTTATGGAAAAACTCCCTGCAGATGCATTTGACAGATTATAACCTAAATGAGTGGTGGGTAGTGCGCACAGAAAGCATCTTTTCTGAGGAAGTGTACACTGGGACAGAACTTTAAAATGAAATTGTAAGCATTAAACTCTGTTTTGCTACAGCTTACTGTTAACATTCACCAATAGTCTGCGTTGTCTTTGCAGAATAGATGTTGTTCATCAGGAGAATTCATAATTCTAAGTTCAGCGAGTCCTTTCCCTGCAGTTTCATGCTGCCAACTTGGTATTATGAATTGATGGTAGGAACTATAGGCCTAAGATGAAGATCTTTTTCAGTCAAAGGTATTTGCGGTTATAGTAATATCACTTTTAGGGAAGGCACATAAATGAGAAAATCAGAGTAATGTTTATTTTCATGGCATTTTGCAGATATGGCACCCTTAGAGAAGCTAATGGAGAGGGAAAAACATAGGAGGAGATTTCTTTTATTAAAAGTTGATCAGTAAAAAGAGTCAAGACCTTGTTTAGTCCTGTGTTTAAATACATTTGGCTTCTAGAAGGTATTATCAAACAACCTGAAAGTAAAGTGCAACACTACCAAAATATCCCATTGACCACTAGGCATAAAACCTGATGTTTAGAAAGGTGCTCTGTTTTCTGCTCTCCCATGCAATCAGTTACAACTGCAGCTTTGAGTGTGAAGCTTAATTACAGTAGCAAATGACAGTACAGATAAGAAGAAAGCTGGTAAGGCTTTTACAAGCTCTTTTAGAGTTTTGTCCCAATGTATCTGACATAAGTATTCTTTCTTGTGTAAGGAGAAATTTTAGCTTATATTGTCCTTCAATTGGCAACCCATATTTATTCAGGACCATAGTGTAAGTAAGGGACAGAAAAACTGAGTGCTAGCTTCATTCCATCTAATTTCAGTGATTTCACGTCCTCCTTTGGAGTCTGTGGTTCTGTGTGGGAGTCTGAGTAACATCTAAAGATCTGTGTTATAAAGATACGACAGAGTTGTTTGAAGTTCTCCTCACCAATAAAGAAATTAGGAATTCCCATTCTGAACTGCAGTGCTTTTTTAAAGACACTTAGAAGTCCCATGGAATGAAACACCTCTCCAGAGGTGGTGAATTAGCATTCTTTTCACAAAATTTCCCTTTTCCACTTTTTTCAGGTTAATGATAAAAGGTTTCCTCAGGCCAAACTGCTTTTGGGACAGATGGGGGCATTACATCCTGCCAATCGGCTAGCAGCTTATATCACAGGCAGGCTGCGACACACAGTACTTGGTATCTCAACCCTCAGTACTGTGATCTCCAAGGTAGATTCCACTGCTAAAGCAGCTGCTTCTGGGACACCATCAGTCCAGGTGCCCACAACATCAACTCCCAAAACTACATCTTCCACCAGCACTACTTCAACCCCCACTGTGACGACTCTGAAAACTCATGTCCCAGCACAGAGACAGATAGGTAGGTTGGAACTTCTTACTGTGTTTTAAATTGCGTGAAGCTGTAGTAAAAAGTGAGTGTATCCAGCATTGCTGTTGATTTCTGTGCATCAGTGCGTGCTGCCTTTGGCTGCATTGCCTACCTAAACTGCCTCTGCAATAAATAACCTCTTTAAAGCAGAAAGTTTTATTTTGGCTTCAAAATGAGATTACAGATGTTGACTATTAGTTATTTTATTAATGCTTCTAGAGCATTTTTCAAGAGACAAGGAAGGAGTGGATGGAGACACGCTGAATGTTAAGCTTGGACTTTTGTTCTGAGTTTCCTTGCTATGATTTTTAATTGTTTTTCATCAAACATCACTTTAAGTGATTAAAGGATTACTCTAATCTCTGGTTCTTCGCTGTTAGTTTTTCTGATGATGTTGAACTTAAAATAATTGGGATTCTTACGACCACAAGATGTGTGAAGCAGCAGTGAAAGACAGGATGGTCCAAATCTGGATTAGTGAAGCAACAGGTGTGCAGCCAATAACCACACCAGCCTGTAATCTCCTTGGATTTCACAAGCTAAACAGGGTTGGATTTAATCAGCACTTTGAGTGTCAGAAGAAGCATGTGGTACTTGAGTGTGAATTGGTACTGGAATGATTACCCCAGCATGGCAAGAGAGGAAGTTGCCTTTAATTGTTACCTTTTGCATGAGTCTCAAAAAACATATATTAAAATACCTAGTGCCCATCCACATATTCCCAAAGTTATTTAAGGATCTGAAGAAGCTTTTCAAGAGAAGAGGATGTTACCTGTGTCCTGGCAAAACTCTAGTTTCTGATGTGTTGTTTCTTCCTGCCTAAATTTTCATTGCCATGTAAATGGGTGTGTTGTTTCTCTTGTCCTGTAATAAAACTTCTTGTTCTGTGTGTTTATGCCATACTGTTGAAGAGCTGGCTACATTTCATTGATGGGTGAAGTGACTGTTGCATCTGTGATCTAAATGTTCTGGCATATTCTTGGTTAAAAATGCTATATGCATCAATAACTATGGTATTTAAGTTGGGCTTGCTCCATAATCTCTGCTGTTGTACTCACCTGTAGGCATCTGGAGTTGTGTAGTTGCAGTATTCTAATCTCTTGGAGAGCAAGGGATTAGGGAAAGGATCTTCCCAATGGTCATTGCTTCCCATTGATCAAATTTGTCCTATCCAGTCCTCAGTTGCATGAATCTTGCTGCGGTGAGAAGGGGACATGGCAAACTCTATCTCTCTCTCTCACCCCTTACCCCGTGGCTGTGTAAGATGTGGATATAGTAGAAGGGGAATGAAAACCAAGAAGCAGTGAGAAGAGGAAGATCACACAAGCTGTTACAGGAACAATTTGAGGCTTAGAAAATAGTTTTGAGCCCATTATTTCGTGTTATTTAGGTGTTTGTTTTCCTGTGCTGTAATTAGGATTGTCTGTTTCATGATAAAGAACAGCCCCTCAGGACCCGATTCTTTGTGTGGCCAGGAAGAATGCAGCAAAAAGCTATAGAAGTGTGGAATAAAGCAGACTTAATTCTAATATGTGAGGCATGTTCAGGACTGCCATAGAGGTTTCACTTTAATTACAAGGTACAAAGGAACTGAGGCTCACTTGCATGCTGAAGTTACAGTTGTAGCACCTCATGAAAGGCAAAGAGGAAATCTATCACAATTTTGACCTGCAAGTTTTTATTTGCAGCTGCCCGACCCTCACCCGGTGGTGTGTTCGCACAGTTTGTGATGAACAAAGCCGGAGCTCTGCAGCAGAAGGTTCCTGGAGCGAGCACACGGCAGCCTGTGTCAGGGCCGCAGAAGTTCAGTATCAAGCCTACACCAATAATGGTTGTCGCTCCTGTGGTTCCCTCAAGGCTACCTGCAGCTCAATGCACAGTCTCTCCTGGGGTCACTACGGTCACCACCACTTCTCCAGTTATTGTGGAAAGTACCAGTGTGGCAGCATCTTCTGTGACCACTCCTGGCCAAACAAGAGCTAATGAACCTGCCTGCTCTCCTGCAAATACAGTCACAGCCGTTCCTGCAACATCTGGAATCGACATCTTTACTACTCCCTCATCCACCACACCAACTGCCACTGTGAACACAGCAAAAGCAACGGAGACTGTTGCACCAGCAGCAACCACATCACTCCCTAAAACTGTAGTGACAACACCAACTGCTACTTGTCCTGTTGTCACAACATCCACTGCTACAGTTGTACTAACAACAGCTGTGACAGCTGCATCTGTGGTGTCCACACCAACTTGCACTGCTGGCTCTGTTCCGATTATACTGTCAGGAGTTAGTTCGAGTCCTTCACTGACTCCAAAAAAAGGTAAGACTTAGGTGCTTTGGGCTATTACTGCAAATACTTCAGGTTTTTATTCTGCCTCCTTCATATCTGCAATACAGTCTGCAACTGTAGAGCCCAATTTAATTATAGATTCACTTGCCTTACCCTTCTCTCCAAGATAGGGTAAGAAATGTAATCTCTGTAAGTTGCTTGTGTTATTCCTGAGCCAGTAGAGGAGGGAAAAAACCACAGGTATCTGGTCAGTGACGGCTATGGAATGAGCTGGAAATTTCACATCATTTGTCAGCCCATAGAAAAGTATAGCACAATTATGACTGCTGGAATTTCATGGCTGGCAGTCCAAGAAGCAGGTATGGAATTGCTCTTGTTAAGATGGAAGTCTTCTGAGTCATAGTTGACAAATATCAGTGGAACTGCATGAAAAGACTTCTGGCCTTGTTGGTTCTATGTGTGTTCTGTGAATGAAAGAGGAAAAAAAATGAATTCAAGCAACTTTAAAGAGATGCCGTTGTTTCTAAACCACTTGTGCTTGTTTTCACTAAGGATGATGCCTGATTTGTAGGCTAATGCCTGATTTGTAGGCTGTTCTCTGACTTTTACATATAACTTTAAATGTTTCAGAAGATGCTACTGCACAAGGTATAAACAAGACTTCCCAGATGTCTCCTGGAACAGAGAAGCGTGTAGGACCTCGATTGCTGCTGATTCCAGTGCATCAAACATCTCCTGCTTTGCGACCGCTAAACAGCACGCAGCTTGCTCAGAGGCAGAGGATGGTCCTTCAGCCTCTCAGGAGCCCTGGTGGTATGAACCTGTTCAGACATCCTAATGGGCAGATAATTCAGCTTGTCCCCCTGCAACAGTTTCGAGCTACAGGTGCCCAAACCAGTGTGCAGCCAGTGATGTTCCGCAATCCAGGTACAAAGTCCAGTGTTTCTTGACTGACAAATGCGTTACCTAGAAACTAACAGTATAGTAAATGCTCCATCCATGATACTTCTTTGCCCTGCTGGAAGTAATTGAAGAGAGTCTAATTTGGTTCTGCATGAGTAACTGAAGAGCATAGTTTAATTAATTCAGATGAAATGCAACTTAAACACCATGTGTCTAAAATACAGGAAGTGCAATTAATAGCTAAGTCACCAGAATTTGGGAGTTCTGTGCAGCAAGTGAAAGAGCCTCTGTGCGTGTGTGTCAATGGAGCCATGTCCATTGTACTGTTGTAACTTAAACTCTGTTGATCTGGTGATTCAAAACTAATTCTTGTTGGAGATTCTCTTTAAAAGAATGAGCTGCTGTTTCATTCATAGAATCATAGATGTGCTGCTCTATTTTTGTTTGATTTGCATGTTTGTTAGTGCTTTTAAAGCAGATGTTCAGATCAGATGTTACACTCCAGTACAAAATTGCTGGGGTTTTGCCTTTTTAGAGTGTGAGAAGAAAGATAAGTTTGATTTTCAGCTGATTGTAGTGCATAGTTTATAAAGAAGCATCTTGAGGAGAGGGAGGCCAAGTGGTGTTGAAAACAGAGAGGTGAGAGCAGGCATAGTACATGACAAAATTGGGCTGGGAGTAATCCTGTGCCTTAGTTGAGGTTTGAACATGGAGTGTGCTAAAGAATCAGTCAAAACGTTCATTGACTTCCTTTCACGTTTGGGGCTTTTGCTGTACAAGAGAAACTAATTGCCAGTGGTGATATTTTAATTCATGTTTTATGGAGTTCTGAAATGCCACAGAAGAGTTCAGTAAGGAAAACGGTTGTGGTATAATTGTTTCATCTTGTCAAGGTTTTTCTCCGTGGAAGTATTTGCAGGGAGGGGAGGGAGAGCTGTGGGGTTTGTGGATTTTGTTCTAATCTTCATTTTCCTGTTTTCCAGTAAATGGGAATGCAGAGAACTAACTAAATGTAATGCCTTTTTTGATTAAAAAACTTAATGCTTGATCTTACCATTAAACCTCTTTGTTTTAGAGTAGCCACCTCATATATTTTATTGGGATGTTCCATATGAAAATGAAGCGATTTATATGTCTGTGCAGTACCAGCTCTTTCATCCTTGAGAATGCTGGCTACTTCTAATACAGCACCAATACTAAAACTAAAAGGAAATAAAAAACACTTTGAGGAAGTATTAGTTGATGTTTTGTTTTCCTCACAGGCTCTGTTGTAGGAATCCGGTTGCCTGCACCTTCTAAGCCTCCTGAGTCACCTGCGTCTCCCACTTCCTCTGTGTCTTCCACTTCTCCTGCCACGAATTCAGCTGCACAAACTGCAATACCCAAGTTATCCCCTACGTCTAACCTAGCCACGCAAGCATCTTCTCTTCTTCCTTCAGTACCAAGTTTTGTGTCACAGGCAGGCACCCTGACTCTGAGGATCGCTCCTGCTGCTGGCAGTGTGACAAATCAGACAGCCTCTGAATCTAAAATAACCTGCAGCTCAGGTGGTCTGCCAGCTACCACTGCTAATCTCATACCTTTGCAATCCGGTAGTTTTGCTTTACTTCAGCTCCCAGGGCAGAAGACTGTGCCAAACTCCATTCTGAACCATTTTGCATCTCTTCAGATGAAGAAGAATTACAGGAAAATATGCAAGAAAGAGGAGCCGGATGTTGTTCAGCAGAAGGAGAATGAGAAGACTTCACGCTCAGATGACGCTATGGAGTCTGAGGTCACAGTGTCAGATAGGAAACAAGAAGAAAATGAGTTGTCAATTAACCAGTCAAATAATGTTGAAGAGTCAGCATCTGGCACAGTTGCACCTGATAGAAATTCTACTGCATTGGAGATGGAGGAGAAGGACTCAAAGGTGCTAGAGAGTTCTTGTGATGATAGCACTTCTTCTCAACACGATGTTTCCACAGATGTGATATCATCTGACCACTCATACATCAGTGAGAAGCCAAATGATGAGGAAGAAAAAGAGGCTTTTGAGGAAAAAGAGGACTCTCTCACTTCTGAAACTGTAGTGGAGGCTGTTTCAGCTAATTCTGAAGCTGTTTGTGGGTCATCAGATCAGTCTCTAGCTGCTCCTCTGGATAATGCACATCAACAGAGTCTTGAGAATCAGGCCACTGCACAGTTGAAGAACCATGTGAAGGAGCAAACGCATGCTGAACAGGAAGAGAAACCAGTAAAAGAGAAGGAAGGAGAAGAACACACACAGATGAAAGAGGACAAGGCAAGTTCTGCGCAGTTACAGAGTCAACAAGAGCAAGGTACACAGCTGGAGAACAAGGAACAGAGGGAGACTGAACTGTCTCAGAACAAAGAAGAATGCCAGGGTGACGCTGTGCAGCCAGATACAGAAAGGAAGGACAACAAGGGCTCTACAGAAGCAGAAAGCGTAGAGGAGAAATCAGGAAGTAAATGTGATACCAGTTCTGCAAAAGAGCAGGATGATGCTTCAGGAGAAGAGCATACAGTCAGTACCAAGGAAGGCAAAGCAAATGTTGCTGGGCAGGAAGGCAGTAGCAACAAAGAACAAGCCCCTTTAGATTCTCAGGAAGAACTGAAAACGGGCCATGATATTGTAACACATGTCAACAGTTCTTGGAGCAAAATATCCAGCATTGTACCACCTTTAGAAAATAAAAGTGAGGTGGGTAACAAAGCTGATACCTCTGAGAAAAGTGACTGCCTGACACCAGAAGAGAAGACACAGGAACCTGGGCATCCCAAAATGCCCACTCTTGATATTACTGCTGATGGTATGGAAGAGGAAGAAGATGATGATGAAGAGGATGAAAAAACTGATGATTCTGCTGATGAGATGCTGGATGGTGCTTCTGACTTCCCAAGTGAAGAGGAAATAGATGTTGAGAAAGTGGTAAGCATTTCATTATTTCTGAAGGTCATTTATTTTAATTGACCAACTAACATGTCACAAGCCATGGATTTGGAAGACACAGTATGATCTTTTTGTTGTGGACTTCAGTTTCTTTAGAAAGTCTGGATCAGGGTTCCAAGTGGAAATTTCTTCTGTTTCTTCTTAGTTGCATGCTTTTATTATAGGTAGCATTGTAGTGGCCTTGTAGAAATTATCTGGTTTTCAGATAAAAGGAGTTCTATCGAGCAAGCTGTAACAGAACCATTGCATGTTTATTTACTAAAGCAGCTTGATTCCTTGTAATATGACTTATAATCCTAAAATGTAGTAGCCCATCTAGTGTTTCTGTTAGTTTAAGCTGCTTCCTTCTACTTCATCTTTATAGCTTTTAGTTAAAATTCACGAAGGAATGTTTGAATCTCTCCTTAAATTCCTCTTGAAAATTAAGAAATACATTCAAGTAGTGCATGAAAGCTGTCTTTCATATGTGATAGAAAGCAAATTGCTTTGGAAGTCACAAAATGAGAGTAAAACATTGTGTTTAAGTATAGTTAAAGTATGTTTAGACTTTGATGCTCATAGAATTTCCATCAAATTCCACCTAGAAATTAAAAGGAAATCCCACCTGTAACTCCTTGATGTGCTTTTGAGATATCTGTATGTCATACATCAAAAAAGAGTGCCTTGTTACTTAAAATTTATGAAGTTGTGGTTTTGTCAGTCAGTCAAGTGGATGTAAGAAATAAGATAGCCCTTTCTTGGGATGAGATAAAAGTGGGAAGAGATTAAACTGGAGAAGAATTGAAGCACAAAGAAAGATAGAAGAGATTATATTAGTGTCTTCAAGGATTTGAAAGTATATAGTTCTTTTAGCTCTCTTGTGTTAATGTAGTCCTCTCACATTTGAAAACCAAATTAGACTTCTTTTTCTTCTAACCATATCCAGATTAACTCAGTTAAGTCAGTAACTTGGGCTCTTAGAGAACCTGTTTAATTTCCAGAAAAACTGACTAATCAGTTGGTATTCCAGCTTGCTATTCTGAGGCAAGATGATAGCATCTCAGCTGCATGAAGGTGAGGAAACTGGAAGCAGATGTAACTTTAAAGTTCTTTCAAGCTGAAAACTGAGCTGTTGCTGTCTTGTGTTTAGTCAGACAGTGACAGTTTGGTAACTCCTGTATCCTTCAATATCTTCAGCAGAGTTATCATCAAGTTTTGAGAACTGTGGTTACTTTGTGCCTGATGCTAGATAAGCTTTCCATACAAGGTAGTCTTATCGGTTGGTAAGCCAACAAGAATGTCTAGGTCACAGAGTAGCCTGTTATCAGGGTTGTTGTTTTCTTTTGTGCTGCAAAAGGATGATGAAGTGAAAAAATAATTAGAGATTACAAGAAATGTTTGTTTTGGAAGAAACTCCCTGTGCAGGTTTTGACTAGTACGGTTTGGTAAGCCATTTAAGGGTACATGTTTGCCATAAGCTCACACAGACATGAGTAAGCATTCTTTGGTTCTAGAGCAATAGAGCTGAGGAATGAGATTTCAGGGTACTGTAAAAACCTGTCTGGAGTTTGGGTGAGTTCTTAGTTTGTTAGTCTGTGCTGCCTGCAAGTAAAGTTAGCATGTCAGTGCCCAGGGAGAATTCAGTTTTAAATCTAAGTATGGAAGTCTGTTATTTTTCACTGGAGATGTACTCTTTTATCAGCATAGTGCTTACAATCAGGCTGCACTGGTATTGTTTGTCAGACTGGGTGAAGTCAATCAGATGAACAGACTACTAGAGGACCTTTATCTGTTTCATTAAGCTAGTGAAAACGTAGAGCAAAGTGTACACGTATGTCCAAGAATACTTTTGTTTAGTGGCAGTACTAATGACAGCTCTTCTCAGTACTAGTTTTGAATATGGACTGGGTTTAGTTGCTCAGGAAATACCCATTGAAAACTCCAGTGAGAGTCACTTTCTACCTACCTGTAGAAGCTATTATTGTTTGATTTTTAGTACATTTGCCCACATTGGTTCTCATTGCAGTAATGACTTTACTGTTCTTCATTTTGCTTATCAGTGCTCTTCAGATTACCTTCTTACCTTGTGCTGACTTTGTGTGCTTGACTTATGAGACTCTTGTAGACACCTCCTCTACTCAACGAAAAGAGAGAAGCTTCCTTAGATGGTCTCTTTGTTCTTTTATATTTCCTACCCTGAAGTGCATCAAGAGAAGCTTAGGAAGGTTGATCGTTGTGAGTTTGGTGCTACAAATAAAACTTTCTGAGATAACCTTGTGTAAGCAAATTAATCAATATCAAGACTTGTCTGAACAAATCCAAGTGCGATGGTCTGGGATGTGATGTTAAACTCTTGATCTCCAAAGCATGGTGATTGCACACAGAATTCCTGTTGAGAATGACTGCTTGGCCTGGGCTAAGTCACAAACCGTGTCTGTGAATTGTTCTCATGAATTCTTTTTGGCTTAAGCCAAAACTATGCCAAGGGGTGTTCTAGTATTTTGATGGTACAGATAGAGTCCCATGGTCCCATTTAAGTTACTAGTCTAAACATAGCTTCTGCGTCTGGCAAGTTATTTTAAATGTTATTAAAACGTGGTTTTCAATCATTCTTTTTCTGAGCTGAACTTGAAAATGATAAGGAACTATCATGAATTATTAAAACATTGTAAGTTGAATAAAAACTGCAAGTAACATTTTGTGGACAATTGAAGTTCTAACAATCTTTTGCATGTTTTGAGCTCTAGGTACAGACCATGTGTGAAATCTGCAGACACTGTAGCGTAGAAGGCAGATCCAGAAATGAGGCATTTGCTTTGGAAATGTCTTAACAGCATCCTTTGTCACCTGTTACTCCTTGTCACCGAGGACCCTTCACCACCAGGCAGTTTGCTCTTTAGGAACTAGCAATAAGGGTTTAGGCTGCCAGGAACAGACAGATAAAAGTCAGAGGAAAGTGCTTAGAAAAAGAGGTGTTGAAATGCAGAGAGGGAAAAGTGCTGACCTTTCTGTAGCAACTTTGGAACTTCTGTTGTAGTGTGGGATTGCTTCTTTTGTGTCTCCATTCCTCAAGGTAATTTTTACTCTCAGAGGCATTTAGAAGCTTCATAACTACAGGACCTATGGAGAGACAGATGCTAGAAAGGTAGGACTTCCGTCCACAAGCATCTTAGAAGCTTTGCACCCTGACAAGGAGTCATGCTGGGCTGTGAATAGGGTTCAGGCTATGAATAGGGTTCAGCCTATGACAGGTTGTCAGAACATGTGTAGGAATAGCTGTTCTTGTGGCAGAACTTCACTTCTGATGGTCTTCACAACTGTGATATTTTCCCTGTTGTTAGGAACTCAGGAAAGAGACCATCCTGAAGCATTTTCCCTTTGTTGTTAGATGTAAGAATGACAGAAGTTAGGTGGTTTGTTTTCCATGTGTTCACATTCAGGATTTGTAAAGTTCAAGATGTGACATTCCTAAAGGGCAGTGGAGAGGTTTATTTTCACTGGCTTTCTTCCTTTTCCCTATTTTCTATTTTTTTCCATGTGTTTCATGAAAAAGCTGCCACGTCTCAGGTTTTGAATACCATTTATCTGGTATGAGAACATGCAGAAAGTTCCACCATGAGAACAGCTCTAGCTGGGTAATTATTATCAACCCTTTGATTAGCACTGTGTAACTTGTCAGCACTCGGAAGCTTTACCATGGTAGTGTTTATACAGCAAGCACATTTCTTGAGTTTTTTTTCCCTCACTCTTTGGGTTGTAGCATCTTTTGAGCTACCCTGCACGTCCTCCTTCCCTGCAGTGTAATGGTGTCTAAATGTAGTTTAGATAGCAGTCGTGCCTACTGAAGAAAAGCTGTATGCATCTCTTGCATTTAGAACACAGCAGTGATAACTGTATAAAATGGAAAAGCTAGAGAAAATATCAGGAGGCTTCCAGCATCAAGGAGGATTTATGGATGACCCCAGGGGAGCAGACAAGAAGTGTTTTATGTATAATGAAATACAACCATGTTATAATAAAAATGTGTCCTGGTAAAATTACATTAACCCTGTACCTCTTGCACACAGAGTACTTTCAATGTAATGGCATGTATCTGTTTGGTAGGTCTGTAACTTAAATAGTATCTTTGAATATTAGTTTGTTTTCAGGCAGTTCTTTTTCCTCTTCTGGCTTTATGATGCTTTTCCTTCTCGCATCACCTGTTGTAGCTCAGCAGAAGGGCTGTGTCTGGGGAGATGGTGCAGTTTTGATATCTTCCAACTTCTTCTCTTTTGCTTCGCCCTCCCTCCACTCTTACCAGTTAGTAGACTTTAATTTCACATTGAAGATTATGTTCTTCTTCTCAGCTGAGGAATTCTTGGAATTTTAGCACTCTGGGTCTTCTGGTACATCCTCTAGTTTGTTCTGTGATCCCTAGCATAGCACTTAAAGACTTCAAAAAAATTTGGGAATCTCCAGTTGTGTATTTGATTTTCCTGCCTTTCTGTGACTTTGTGCAGATGGGTCAAGTCTCTGCTTTTCAATGGGGAAGCTGCAGAATTGGCTTAAAGACAGCTTGGATGCATCTGTTGTCTTAGGAACAAAATCACTCCTTAAAAAAAAAAGGCATCCAAAAAGCTGTTCCTGTTCATTAAAACTGGATCTTGACAAAGTCTCTAGCAAGGAATGCAAATGTGAGGAGTTGTTGAACAAATTGCTGTCTGTTTGCATAGGAGATATTCTTAGAGTGAGATTTTACATCCAAGTAGAACTTGGATTTCTTAAGTTTCTGTGAGTATGTGGAGCCACTTGACAGCCATGAAAAAGCTGCATACTGTTCACAGGCAGTGTTTGAGGGCTGTTATATATAACATGATACCTATGCTGAAATGCAATGTAGTCTTAACTCAGAACCTCAGTAGCCCTTATGCGTATGTATTCTGGATCTAGGCTGCAAGCAGTGTGTGGTTGGACCTCACCACAGTCCAAGGGACGTGGTGTCTTCTGACTTTCATTCTCCTGCTCTTTTGGGGAGCTCCTGACCAGCATGTCAAGTTCAAAGTGATGTACTGTTTCCTTGGTAAAGACAATTCATGTTCTCTGTGCTCTACCTGGTCCTAGTGTTAAAGAGTCTTTGTGAGAGAGTACTTATAAGATGAAATAAATAAGGATTTTATGGGCTTTCATGCACAGAAACAGTACTTCCAGAAGTTCCTAACAGTGCCAGTACCATACTTTCAAAGTCAGATGAGAATTTGGTTTACCTCCATGCTGCTCCTTATACTCATAACAAGAACTGTCATGGCATAACCCAGATTCACAGCTGCTCTGAAGGAAAGATGCAAGAAACCCCTGAAGTTAGTAGTAGTAAAATAACTTACTTACCTCCTTGCCAAATACAGAGATCAGAGCTGCTTTCCTGGGCAGGGAAGAATGGTGTCTTTAAAGTCAGCATGTGTTAAAAATATCTTTGAAAGATACTTCAAAGTGAGAGAGATTGATCTCTAAGTGTAGTAATTGCTCATCACTCTCCTTGCTCTTTTCTTCCTTTTTCAAAAGACATGACTTTTTACATGCAGAGAGGTAATATGGGAGTGTGCATAGCGACTTGCAAAAGTGAGAATGCTTTTCTGTTCAGATCTAGCAGCTATAGCTGATAACCTGAGCATCACTTTCCTTTATTTCAGCAGTAGTATCTTGATACTTCATAGTACAGGAAGAGGTGTCAGGAAGTGAGTAGTTTAGCAGTTTATACCACATTCTACACAGAATCTCTACTACCAACATGTTGTAGGACGCCTCATGACAGGAATGGAAGGTGATGGAAGACTTGGGAATATTAGACAGTTGTTTTATGTGGGGAGGATGCTGCATGGTTTGATTCTTCTTCAAAGACTGTAAGATTCTACAAGGCAGTATTGCATGTGTGTATGTATGTAGACACTAAAATATATATACTATATACACACACTTTTTTATATATATGCCGTTTTTCATATATATAAATGCACAATACACTCACTATATACTTTACTAAAGGCTACATTGCTGCTAAGTGTATGTTTGCTATATTTTATAGAGGTTATATCCCCAGTGTAGCCTTTAGTAAAGGAGGGCAAACTTGCCTTTTTTCACCCAGATTCTGTTTTCAGTTTTCCATAATCTTGATCACACAGCCATGGGAGGTGATGTATTTACTACACAAGGTTTAAAAAGTACTGATAATGTTATGGGGCAGCATGATTCACAGTGGTGGCTACTCTGTGATGTCAGTAATGAAGGTGGTGGCATTTTGTGTGGTAGTCTTTAGATTTTAGATAACCCTGCTGCAGGTTGTGGGGTTTGGAGTTGTGTTTTTATCTTTTTTCTGGTTAAAAAAAGGTTGTGTTTAGTCAGTACGAAGACACCAAATACTATCTCAAACATTAAAGAACCTGCTTCTCTATCAAAAAGGAAATTACCAGCTAGGATGTAGTGTTTGGTCCCTTTAACATAGCTACAGACTTCACAGGTGTGCACTTCATAACTGGTGATTGGAAATGTGTATCCTTAACTACTCCTTAGTTACACCTGTGTGGCAATTTAGGTTGCTCTTGGTTGGTTTTGTTATAGTGCTCTATGTAGCCTAATCTGTGGTCAGCTGAGTAAGTGCAAGACTTTGTTCTTTCTAATCAGAGTTTGTTAAAACATCAGTGCAAGTTGCAGATAACTTTAAATAATCAGTATCATGAAAAGCATTTATTAGAGGCCACTTACTGATCTAGTACTGCACGTTACTTCTTTGTTTTCCTGTTCTGCACTTAGTGTTTTTTGTGATTCACTGTTTGCATCAATCTCGGGTAAGTATTCAGTTCAGAGATGGAGGAGGTTTCAGCCCCTCAAAAAGAAATAAAAGAAGGACAAAGAGAAGGAAGGCGAAACAGAAAAGAAGAATAGGAGGAGGAGAAGATTGTGTTAGTTCAGGGAACTGGGTGAAACAGAGTACAGAATGGAAGTATAATTACGTTTTCTTACTTAAGGAGGAGAAAGAGTTCTGCATTCTGTAAGCAGACCAAAGATTATAATAAGAAAACCCCTTCCATTAAAAGCTGTAATGCAAAAAATTGGTTGAGTAAGGTTTGTTGCAGGGGAGAGAGCACCTACAAATGGCCACAAGGTTGATATTTAACTCTTGTAGTTGCTACAGCACTGCAGTTGTTCTCTGTCTCTGTCTTCACATATGGTAGCCAGTTTTCTTGATCAGGCAAACACGGAGAAAAAGTACTCTTCAGAATATCATTAGTATTTAAAATAATGATTGGGCAGTGTTTTGGAAAAAGCCAAACTCATACAGCATGTAAGCAGTTAACTGTATGACCCCAAGAAGCCTGGCTGTATGATGTCTGACTGTTCTTAGGTATGAAAGACCGTTACCAAACTGATAAGTATCCTAACTCATGTCAAAAAGAATGTGAATTAGCAAGAGTCTGCAGTAGTGGGGTTTTACAAGGAAGTTTAATCTTATTTGAAAATGGAGGCAGGAAAGCTCTGCCCTGGGAAAGCTTTTTATCTAACCCATAGTAAAAGCATAAATGAGAGAGATGGGTTTTGCCCTTACCGAAGTTCATTGTGCAGCGTTGCTAGCTGGAGTAATTCCTGGAGGTGACAGTTACGATAACCACCTGCTGGCACTGTTTATTGGCCAGCATAGCTGGAGATGTTGACCTTTTTTAATGCTTCTTAATGTTGTAATGTAATCTCTTTTTGAGACTGAAGTGAAACTGTTTTGGCCTGAGCTCTATTGCTAAGTAGATACTCATTTTAAAAAACGAAACAAAACCTGTTCCAGGAAGCGCGTGAATACAGTGAGGATGACGAGCAGGTGGACATTGAGACCGTGGAGGAGCTTTCAGAGAAGATTAACATTGCCCGTCTGAAGGCCACAGCTGCTAATATCCAACCTTCCCAACAGAAGTAAGCATCCTTGGAGAGCACTAAAGTTTTGTATTTGATGGGTGAGCTGGCATTGAATGAACCCATTAAACAACAGGTTTAATGTGATGGTAAGGTAAAGCAAGGCTTGTGGCAGACCTTCTCGAGCGCTGGTGCTTCCCAGTGTCTGTGAGGATGGGGCTGTCGGAACTAAGAGTAGATTCAAGGTATCTTTGGCCTCTTTTCTTTCTTTGCCCTCCCCTCTAATTAGTTTGTTTGTGGGGATGTGTATTTGTAATGTACATTTATTATGAGTGAATTGCCACTTCCTGCAAGCTGAATATGAGTGGGGTCATCTTTGCTTTAAATGTGATTTTACAAGCTTTGTTTATTTTGCTGGTGGACTTGTTATTTTTAGGCAGGAGCAGTCATTGGCTTAATCTCTCATCCTGTAAGTGAAAGCTTTGTCTTTGGGGCTGTTGCCCCAGCAAAGACAGTATTTTCTTATGCACATACAGTCTGCCATGGTTGGGTAGCTTGGCGCTTTTTTGTTGTTGTTCTGGGTTTTTTTTGCTTGCTTGTTACTGTTGCTGCCATCACATTTATAATGATAAGGTTCAAAGTAAAAACATGGCTTAATTGAGGTATGCAAGGATGGTCATGGCTGTTGCTCAGTTGCACCAAACAAAAGAATGGGGAATGTTGCATCTTCAGTTCTTTCTGTTTGAAGACTTTTTGTTTTTAGAAACTGAAAAGTCCATTGGGTGATGATATATACATCCCACATCGTTCCTGGTTTTTTATCCTTCACCTTAGATAGTGACTTTGCTATAAATTGTGAAGATCTTTCAGTGAGAAACAGATGTCGTGTTTTGTAAATATAATTGTTTCAAATGTGTATTGTTCTTTCTTTTCCTGAAACTCCGGAGATACGAGGAAGCTGTTGTTATATATTAGGATAGTAAGAAATGTGAGGGTTTTGGTTGGTTGCTCTTGGTGGGGGAGGGATTGCTATGCCATTTGTATTGAACCTGTGTTGCTTGTTCTTTTTAAGAAAGAACCATTTTAAAAAGCAGTACTTTCTGCAGCTGACAGTCACAGGCTGACTTTATTCTCTTTGGCATTTAGTGAAACAGTTTGTCTTTTTGCACTATGGGTTAATTTCAGAGCTTTCAGAATGATGGCACTGGAGATAGAGTTCACTTTCTTGAGGAAGCTCAACTGTATCCTGCTTTTATGTCGCTACACAAGGAAGAGTTAATTTCAAGGGATGATAATGAGCAAATCTGAGCTGTTGGGATGTGGTTAATGAGGATAGAGTGCATGAGATGAGTAGTGTTGGGAAAAACTTTTTACCTTTCTTCCAGATACCATGCTCGTAGTTCTTCGGATGAGAAATTATCAGAAAATCCTTCGAAGGTATATGTCTGCTCTCCTCTTTCCTTTTGGTATCACACCTCCATTGTAAAGATAAACTTTCATCTCAAGTGCAACTCTTTAACGCAGTTTATCTACCTTCCATAAATTTATGATTAAATGCAAGAAAACAAATGTGTATGGGGGTGGAGCAGGGGCTCAGTCCAAATCTCATTAAAGAAAAAGGGCTGCTATTGGAAACAGTGGGTTTGAGACACAGCTTTATGTATGGGAGGAGTATCTGCCTTTCATTTATTAGTACGTTTGCTTGGTTTTTATGTTCTTGGCATAAATAATTTTTACAGCACACTTAAAACAGTGACCAAGTGAGAAATTACTTTCATGTGTTGAAGAAGACAGCATGTAGTTATATAGACCCAGCACTGGGCAAAAGGATTTCTGATATCAGTAGTTTAAATAATACGTATCTAGGCAGAATCCTTTCAAACCAAAACTCCCTGCAATCCTTCTGAAGCTTATGCTGTATTTTTGGGTGGCTTTGAAGCCAGTTGCACTAACTGTCCATGATGATTATCTGTGATGTACTTGATGTCAGATCTAGAGCTACCTGTTGTGGTGGGGTGGGCCTGGTGTACGTCTTATACCTTAGAGCAGACTGGTATGTATGCTTTTGCCTGAGATGGAGATGGGTTCCATGATGCTCTGCCTGCTTCACCTTCTCCATGTATTCTTCTCCCTGCCCTTGAATTTGTGGCACGAGGCTCTTCCGTGAAATAAACCTAATGCCCTGTAAGAGTAATGATGAAATAACAAGCCTTCAAATCTGTAAAGATTAGTAATTACGCTTATTGCCTGTCAGCCTTTTTGGAAACTTAAGCAAATTCAGAATCGGAGCCTGCCTTTGACACTTCCTGTTTCTTGGTAGATGTCTGATAAGTTTCAGTGTTGTTGTTCACACTCTTACTTACAACATCTCTTGGCCCATTGAAACAAAACAGAAATCAAACTAGTTTAACTCCAGGGAAGAATTCAGGCCTCCTATATTTGATGAGATTGCTTCATTCTTTAGTAGACTCTTTCTGACGAGCAAACAACAAGAAAGATTTGGCTCAAAACATGTGTGGTTTTGCTGTAATCCTATGATTTACCTAAGCAGCCTTGTATTGCAAACAATAAAAGCTTGTGAATAGGAGGAACTGCTCATGACCTTTTTCTTTAGGGTTGATGTGATTATGTTGGTCATTTTTTGTTGGTCAGCATTTCATGCTTATTGCGTGTGCCTCTGACACTGAAATTTCATGGAGACATAACAGCAGAATAGCATGACATGAAATCTTCAGGCGTCTGTATGAATCTTGTATATCAGGCATGCATTTGAGCACTGCTTGCCATTGCATTAGCTTTTTCATTTAAACTGGTCAATACGGTTACTTCTCCAGCAGAAACATCAACTCTGGAACAGGAAGCTGAAGACAGTAGCAGAAGCCTTTGCTCATTACCGCCAGACGCACACAGCAAACGAACGCCGGCGACGTAACGAAATGAGAGATCTCTTTGAGAAGTTGAAGAAAGCTCTGGGCTTACACAACCTGCCCAAGGTCTCCAAATGCTACATTCTCAAGCAAGTAAGTGTGTTGAAGCATAAGTAAGGAGGAGTTTAATAGGGACAGAGTAATTAAGCTAATATGAACTCCTTGAGTCCCAGTAATACTGTGAATAGAGAACTTCTGTCACTTTACAGGACTCTAGAATAGAACAATAGCTGAAAGAATCTGTATTCCTGAAAGGTTAACCTGATGACACAGACACATTTTTTCAGATTAGCCCTCTCCTTGTAGTCTTTGTGGATTTAACCATGGAAGGTTATGTTCTAATTGCTCAGTGGTTTACTGTGTACATCAGGCAGTTTTGAAATACCTCAAAGTCCTCCCTTTTTAATGCAGAAGAAGATAGCGTTTCATTAAGTATTATATTGACATTAAAAACTTCATTGTAAAGATGTAAATGACAGGAAACAAAATGTAAGCTGTAGATATATAATTATTCTTATCAGCTGTACCTTGAAATTGTTAGATAAGAGTTGTTTAGCTGTATTTTGGAGGAAGGATGAACAAGATGTTTATCACTTTCGAGCTTGCATTTAGGAAAAGCTGGCATTCCATGGTACCTCATGTGCATTCTCTGAGTCCTAGTTTCTCAAGATGATGAAAATGTCTAAGTCAATTTTGTAAAGGTTTCTGGGAAGGAAAATGATTCTATTGTTTTGGGTATCATTGGTTTATAAATCAGTTTCCTCACACTCTTCTAGGCCTATGAAGAAATCCAGGGATTGACTGATCAGGCAGATAAATTTATTGGACAGAAGAACTTACTGATGCGCAAACAAGATGTTTTGATTCGAAAAGTATCCAAGCTTTCAGGTGAGACTGGTTTTGGATATAGACTAGTTGGAATAATGAAAAAAGGCTTTTAAGAGTAGGAGTGAATGGAGGGATCCTTAGTGGATGCAGGTGAGTCATTAGTTCACTTAAAATTTAGACTCTTGACGCCAAAGCTGTGACTCAGGGATACACTCATCAGGCTGATAAGAACTGCTTTTATTTTCCTTTATGCCTAAAGGAGGTAGCATGATCTCTGTACTGCCAGCCACAGGATTGGGTTCCTGTGCATTGGTTATATTTAAGTGTGTGTGGGGAAGTCACTTCATTCTGTCATTGTCATCCTGCTCAGTGCTTCACAAGCATACGCAGCTGTCTTTGATCAGCACCTAAACATTTGACTACTGTGCAAATAACTATCCTTGTACTCCTCTTCTGAGAACTAGTGTTAGTAGTGTCTAGAAGAAGACAGCTTTGTCGATAGAAGCACAGTATATTCTGAGCTACTACTCATTCAAGACAAAACTGTGGTGTATTTATTGTGTCTTTGTGTCTCAGTTGAAGGTGTAGGAAAGCTGTGACACATGTTCAGCCAGTGCCAAAATGTATGTGAACAAGCAAAGCAATAAATTATTCTTCCAATCTTCTTACTGTTTGGGAATAAGACCTGTAAATTAGAAATGAAAGAAACTTAAATCTTGTGTATTTCTGTGAATCAGCTCATGTATATTTGAGGTACTCTTAACAAAAATGGTTAGGTGAACCTTCATCTTAATTCAGAAATGTATGATGGGCCTTTTGGGCAGGGAATGAAAGCAGGTAACTTCACAAAGTAGTTTTCTGCTCTTTTGCATTCCTAGTGAAGTACTTCAAAACTGTTGAGGAAAAAAAATCCTCTCTCAAGAAGAGTTAGTTAATTATAGCCTTAATTGAAGAGAGACCATGATGTTAGCACATAAATACTAAGCAAGAAACAAGCCAATATTGTTTTTTGAACGTTGATTGTATTAAATTGAGTGCATCTGGAGAAAACAGATTGTGCATAAAATCCCGTGGTTGTTCAAGGTTACAGTTTTCATGCTAATAGTAAACTGTATGTGAGTTTACCCCTAAATGTCATTTGAGTAGCAGGATCCATTAGTCCAAGAGGTTTCATACCAAGTAAACATAATGTTTTATCTGGTGGTCATACAATAATCAGTAGAAGAGATGTGAGATTTTTTTTCACGGCTGTGGGTACTTTCAAATGGTACTTGCTCAGCAAGAGCTGTTGCTTGTCCAGGCTGGTTTCTGCTCATCAAAGTTACAGATAAGTTCTGAAATGTATGGATGTTCCTGAAGAAATAAAAAGTGGGAATAAATATGTAATTGCTTCCCTCTGTTAGTAAGTATGCTGTTTACTTGGTGGGGGTGATGCTTACTATGTTCAGTAGCTGAATGGTGTCAATAGATTTTCAGTTCTGCCTTCAGCTCTTCAGTATTGGAGAGAGAGTTTGAAGTTAGGTTGACTCTGATAATTTTCCTGTAGGGAAGACTGAAGAGGTTGTCCTGAAGAAGCTAGAATACATCTATGCCAAACAAAAAGCAGTAGAAGCACAAAAAAAGAAGCAAGTTGAGCCAGAGGAATCTGCTGTAACCTCCACTGCTAGCACACAGCAAGAAGAAACTTCGGCTCCCTCCAGAGAGCTTCCTGAAGTGGCTATGACAAATAGAAGAGGCAAGCCCTTGATACTTGCCAGGAAAGGAGTCCGTGCCACAGGTGGGCTAAAAGTGATGCGTGTTTCACATAAAGGGGAGACACATATTGAAGCAGCACCCATGGGAGGTCAGGATGCTAGGCTGCTTGTGCAGGCAGCTTAAATCTTGAAGCACAGTTGAGCACAGGACCACAAAATGTCCATCCAGTAGAGTTTAGAAACCTGTTGTTTTCAGCAAGGATGAGACCAGCACTACTGAGGTCTTTAGGTGAATGTGACTTTGAGTTTTGGAATGATGGGAGGTGTTCAAGGTCAGGTTGGATGGGGCTTGGAGCAACCTGGTCTAGTGGAAGGTGTCCTTGTCCATGGCAGAGGGTTGGAACTGGATGAGCTTTAAGGTCCTTTCCAACCGAAACCATTCTAGGATAAATATAGGAAGGAACAAAAGGGTGGCAGAAATACAAACTTTCATAGTAGTACAGCTATAATACTCTGGAAGGATCTGGTAGTGTTTCTTATTCTGGTAATAATAAATAGACCTTATTTAAGTGCTCTCAAGCTATTACAAACAATCGATCATTCTGGTTTACCAGGCCTTCTTTTTGTTCAGTCTTGGGGAAGTTCGGCATCAGAATTTGGATATCTGGGGTTTGTAAACCTTCTAGGTGGAGTTCCTTCCACAGCTGTACTAAACACCAGATCACAGGTATCATTTGCCGTTGAGGGTGCTGTGCCAGAATGAATTAACCAATTTACATGTCTCTTTTTTAGAAGACACCTCATCTGCTCTCACACTAACTGCTGCAAGCCTGGTGATGACTCCACAGGGGCAGGTGCTTACACTGAAGAGCCCACTGGTACCAGGGCAGGTAGCAGCCGTTCCTTCCACTCTGTTGCAAGCTGAATTAAAGCCTCGAGCTGTCACTACTGCCATGACAGCACAGCCAGGTACGATCACATGAGAACATGTTGATGAAAATCAGCGTAATGCTGTTCTTAGGTGTGCACAGCAGTTTAAAAAGTAACAGGTTGTTAGATTTTTGGTTTAATTTTCAGGGGTTTTATTCACAACTTAATTGAGGTAGAACCTGACTCTAGTAAGAGATTGGATGTAATTATGTCAAGCTATCAGTTATCAACAGGTAAGTAAAATCTGTTAGATTTTCACTATTTCCAAACCAAGGATACCTAGGGAAGATGTCTTAGTCACCTAACCAATCTATATTTCTACTTTTTACCACTTTCAAAGGATATTACAGTGTAAACTCTTGTCTAGAAGTGCAAGGCTCTTATTTTCCAGGCTTAACTGAGTATCTGAAAGGCTCTTGTTTCCACCTCACCCCCGTTCCCCTTTCTTGGATAAGGTATTGCTTCTGTGATGATTCAGCTACCAGGATCAACTGTTCCTGTCCAAGTAAAAGGAATCCTAACTAACTCTACCATTCCTATTACACTGTCAACTGTTGCTGGAAACCCAGTGCCCTCAGCAGTAGTATCAGCTACAGAGCCCCATTCAGGTAGGCTCTTTTTCATGCATCTTTTTGCTTGCATGCAGGGAATGTTAGCCATGCAAAGATGAAGGTAAATTGTTTTCTCACTAGGAAGTAATGGTAGGTGTCATTGTCTGGGTATTCAAAGAAAATCACTGTTAAATGTTTTGAACAGCTTAGAGGGGCCTCGAGGGGATTATAGATGAGAGCTTTTTGACTTTCCTCCACCTCCCTGAGCTTCCTTGCCCTCAGTGAAATCAGAGTAAGTAGGGACTGGAATGTGTCTGTGATGTAAGGAAGCTGCAGTACCAAGTGGTGGTGGGGCTGTTTGCCTCTTACATCCATCCTCCTGTTCTGGCACAGCCCATTCCTATGTCCAGCCAGTTCTGCTGCCTCTTGGAGAGATGTTTCTCAGGACTGAGTGCTGTACATTGTGTAAGCTGCGGAGCTTGCTCTTGTTCCGCCAGTTGAAAGTAGACCTATTAGTGTTTTAAGGCTTTGCTTGACCAAAACTGTGTAAGCAGTTTAAATTGCAAATAGCAGCTTGCTTTAGGAAGATCTGAAAGTGAGCAATTAATACTAAGGAGTTATCTTGCAGTTAGTGTGGCTCCTGATGGATGCTGCTTTGTTTGGCTTTGCAGAAAGTGAAGATTCATTCATGATGCCAAAGATTGTTAATGTAACATCACTGGCTGCTGAGGTAGGCATGGGTCTAAACCTGAACAGCAACAAAAACTTTAATACAACAGCAGCTGCGGGTGCTCAGGCTTCAGAGAAATCGGTTGTAGCATCCGTGGAAAGTAGAAAGAGTGACAGCATCCTTTCAGAAGAAAAAGCTAAACTGTGTCCTGGTGACAGTGGTGGAGATGGAAGAAATCCCACAGGTCCCACGAAAGTTTTCTTGGAAAATAAAGATGGCTTTCCCCAGCTCCGAAATGTATCGTGTACAAAGGAACCTCCTGAGTCCTTCAGCAAAAAGCTCTGCATTGGCGAGTTTGTAGGGAGCCAAGCGAGGAGGAAAGACGGTGATCCTGGAGGGGAAAGGTTAAAACCTAAAGAATTGCCGTTCCGCAAGCTGCAGATCAAAGATTCCAGGATAGAAATGGAATTGAGGAAAGTAGCGTCTGCAATGGAGGAAGCAGAACTGGATGCAAGTGAGTTACTGAGCAGCATCGAGGAGAGCGATGACACAGATGAAACCCTCACATCGCTGCTCAATGAGATTGCCTTTCTCAATCAGCAGCTGAACGACGATGCTTCGGCAATGTCAGAACTACCCAGCACTCTGAACTCAGACTTCTCTCATGAAGATGCAGAAGGCCGTCGGGGAACATCTGGTGATCTCACCACTGCAGGTGGGTCTTCCTTCCAGTTTGGCCATTTGGGAGGCAGTTTTAAGGACCTTGCTGAAGTTCCAGAGGGTGGTGGCTCTATAAGCCCTCTCCTGCTGCACCTGGAAGACGATGACCTCACTGATGGGGACAAGAACTCTGGGGAGCCTTCATCTGAAGCAGATGTTTTAAAGATAGTAATAGGTGCTGAAATGAAGAATCCACTTCCCAGTCTGGCCGTAACCAGTGGTGGGAATGACAAAACTGTAACAGCCTTGGCGGAGACCACTAATGTGACTCCACCAGTTTTGCAGATGAAAACTAATCCAGAAGCTAGTAATGCTGACGCTTTGTGGAGGCCCATGCCCAAGCTGGCACCACTTGGTTTAAAAGTGGCAAGTCTGCCAGTGGACTCAGAAGGGCAGAGTAATAAAGTGATGCCCTTGTTGGCACCTGTGGTTGCAAAACTGGCACCCAGTGGGGTAAAATCTTCATTACCTGCAGCTGTTCAAGAAGGACAGAATAACAAAGTGATGCCCGCGTTAGCTCCTGTGGTTATGAAACTGAATACTACTGGGACCTTGCCTCCAAATTCAGCAGGCAAATAAATGCGTATTTTTTTTATCAGAGACTGGAATGGAGCTGTGGAGCAGCGTGATCCACGGTTGGAGATCGGCAGCCTCCCACGTTTGCAACACTTCGTTTTCTGCCTGGCATCAGCACTCTGGTCAACTGGGGGCAGGCCCCAAACTGAGAACTAAGTGCTATGAAACTTAAAAGCATGTTGGCATATTTTTACCTCACTGTTGTGTTCTGCGTGTTCTCCTTCCCCTTCACACAAAGCAGAGATGATTTATAACCATTGCTGGGCACATGGTATCCTTCCAGAATTGGGTCCTTCACAAAACAGTTTGTTAAAGGACTGAGTAAAAGTTTTCTCCCCCTGCAAATAAGGCAGTAGCTGTCCTGTGGGGAATAAAATCTGGATTACTTGGTTTTGTACCAGGCAAATGATCTATGCAGAAATGGGATTGTTCACATTTGCTGGTGTTAGTGTGTTCAGAATATGATGAATGTGCAGAAATGAGATTGTGGTTACTCTCAAACCTGTTACCTGGAGCAGTGGAAGGGAAGTCTGAGAGGTTGAAGTATATAGTTTTTGTTCCATGGTGCTAGCTAGTTCTCTGGCAGAGACTCTTTTTAGGAGCTTATGCACAGAAGATTTTCATAAACAACTCTTAACTCTCACTACATGGGGAAGGAAAGGATATTTCCCAGTGTAATTAAAAGTAGGACTCTAATAAAACTACTAAAAACCCCCAAACCCTCACTTTGGCCTCCTGCCCCTAGATGGATACTCCCTCCCTGGATGCTTAAGGCATCTGGAAGGAAAAATTACAGAGAGTAGAAAGAAACTTGGGCACCCTAATTGCTGCATCCTTAAAGGCACTGCTGAAGTAGCATGAGTGCTTTCCCAGTTCTCGTTTTCTTTCCTCTGTTCTTCAAAAGGTGGCTAGGAATGATCATAGGAAGTGTTGCTTCATGAAAGTACAAGACGCTTTCTGGGCTGTAGTAGCCCAGCATAAATGAGCGAGGTGTATATGTGAATGTATATATGAAAATATGTGTATATCTTTCCAAACCTTCCATTCCTTTATAAATTCAGGAAAGGTACTCAGAGGTTTCTCACTGCATTTGCACAAGCTGTGTATAGCAAAAAATAAAAGTCAACAAAAATGCTCATTACCAGGGAAATAGGGCAGTATTGAATCGCAAGATGTATTTTTTATTCCTCTCTGCCACTGCTTACTCAATAACCTATAGATGCTCTTCACTGTTCAGCTGCTGGATGGGAAGGGCCTACAGACTGTAAAGATATTTATATTTTTGTACACAGTTTTTGTTTTCAATAGTTTTCTTGACAAATGAACTTTTCAGCCTAGGAGAGATGATTTGTTAATGAGTGTATACACAACCTTTTCCTATCCAGTTTGTAAATAGGAGTTCGGGTGCACTTGAGGGGCTTCTTCACTGCTTCAGAAAGGTAAAAAACGTTGCCATGAAAGTGATACAGAGCTTCGTGTGTATTTTGCTTTATGTATAGGAACGTTATCCCCTGTTTTGCTGTTCCAGCTGGTATTTTTCCCCTGCCATTCCTCATCTTTGGTGATGCAGTACTGCAGGAATTTCATCTTTCCACATACTGAGAGCAGTGTTCTTCCACAGTTAGGGAGCAGCGTTTGTATGCAGGGCATCCAGATGCCCTGTTCAGTAAGCTGCATCTTCTGAATGTGTCTACCTTGGATCCACAAGGGATACACCAACTTTGGGTGCTTCCTTATCTTTCTTGGTTTTATATTATGCTGCAGAGGAGAGAAGCCCTTCAAGCTTGGTATGTGTAAAGTTACTCCAGACCCTGCATAAAAAAGATTCTTCACCTGGTTATTCTAAATGGTGTGTTTTAAAGCATTATATGTAATTCTGTATTGCCTTTTACATATTTACTATGTTGATATTTGATACAAGTCCCGTATTAGTGATTTGGCAAAGAGCATACGAGCATGAGAGTCAAGCAGGGTCTTACAGATGTCACTGAATGCCTTAGAAAAGTGAATTTACAATGTAAGTATTTAGCCATACATTGCTTATTATTAGAGAATTTTGACCTTATTTTAAACCAGTGGGAAGCTGGAGTAACTCAATTAGTTTAGTAGCACCACATCAGGCTTCAATTTATTTAAGTGGGAAGCTGGTTCTGAGCATTTCCAATAGGCTGAAGTTGCTTATTTTTTACCTGTGGCAGTTTGTTTTGCCAGTAGATTTCATTCCTCCTCTGTGTGAAACAACAACCAGAACTGTGCTGTGATTCCTTCCCAATTCCTTGACACTGACCTTTCTGCATTATCTAAAATGAGTGCTGTCCTTTGGAGGGTGTTTTGTTCATCATCAAGGTAGTGGAGAATCCCTGCCTGTATTTACTGTTTGGCACCAGGCAGTAGGGAGTTCTACTGCAATGAAGATAACACTGTGTAATGATGACAGCAGAAACTTTCAGTCCCTGAACACAATGACTAAATTAACTAAGAACATACCCTAAATTTGGCTGCAAAAGGTGGTAGTCGGTGCAGTTCCAAGAAGGACCTGCGATGGGTTCTACCAGTCAACAACGCGTGTTCGAAATGCTCATAGCTTTTGCTCTCCTTTTTCCGCTGTCTCATATCTGCAGCTTAATATTGTGCTGTGAATTTAAATGCTGACTCTCTTCTTTTCTTTGCTCTTCCCTCAAGCTCCCATTGGTTTGGAACAAACCTTTTAAAACTTATTTATGCTGTCTTTTGAGGCAATAATACAGGAATACGACAAGTAGTGAGAAGATTTTAGTGTCAGGAGAACAAAGGAAACCCCTGCAAGGCGCACGTTCTCACTAGACCAAGAGACCTGGAGATTTTCTTTGTTTTTTTACACACATGTAAATAGACTGGAATGTTTTTAAGAATATAATGAAATGTCAGATTTAGCTTTTTTTCCTTTTATATATTAAAATATATCTTTCCCTCTTTTTCTGCTTTTGAAAAATGGATATTTTTGTAGAAATCTAACCGTAAAGGACTCTTTAACTGTATGTGAGGGACAAAGTGTACAACTAAAATAAACCAATCGAGGTCAACTAGAAACTGGCTTGGGAAGTTTATTCCAGGGAGGGAGAGGGAGCAGCAATGACATTGGTGACACGGGACATTGGACCTGAGCAGATGACACACATGTGTGTGTGCTCTGAGGAGTTTGGGCCATGCAGACCTGTGGGGTTTGGTTCAAGTTATGGGACAACTCGGAGATTTCTTTCTTTAGCCTTGAGCAGCGCACTGGAAATGCTACTGGTGGTAAAAGGGATTTTGACTTCTTAAATACAGAAGTACTGAAGGGGCTTTATTTTCACCAAAGTGCATCTTAAGCAGGAAGCCAGTGGTATAAAAATAACCCCAACAGCTGAAGATTAAGCCTGTGTAAAATCACTTTGCAGTTGCCCAACCTCAATGTGTTTGGTTAATCCTTTGTATCTGTATCCTCTAGTGAAGTGGTACCACACAGCTTTTGTCTTTGTGGGAACAAGCCTGAAGATCTGCCTCCAAGTGAAGGGTCAGAGGAGATGCTTTCTTAATAGAAATGGACTACATGCCTGTAACCAGTCATCGTTTATTGCTTCCATAGCCAGTAAATGGAAGATGATACACTGAATGGTTTGGGTTTGGGCTGTGTTTGTTTTAAAGAGGAAGATCAGATCTCAGAGGACAGAATAGGTAAGAGCTGGTCATACAGTTGGTGAATGTATTTTTGGTAACCTCTGATGAAACCCTTCAGCAAGGCCTCATCCCATGACTCCTTATCTTAAGGGGTAAAGATACTCCTTGGAATAGAAAGGAACATTAACTGTAAGGTGTATCCAGTCAGGCTTGCAATGGAAAGAATTTACCAAGAGTCCCCTGATGATCCGTGCTGGGACCTCTGTTTTCAGCACATTCACTGTGCTCATAGAAACACAGGTGATGGTACAAGTAAACTGAGCTCACTCTGACAAGTTACAAGGAGCCTTTGCAGTAACTGACTTAAGGCCACATTTGAGTCCATGAGCACAACCCAAAATCCATGCAGAGGACTGGTTTATCCATAACTAGCAACAAATGGAATCTAAATCAGTTACTGTCATTTGGGATCATGGTAGCGGAGGAATGGTGGCACTGCCTGTGACCACATAAGCTCAGCGCAGCATCTGTTTGCCCTATTTACACATCACCCCAGCAGCCTGAAGTGTCCGACCTGTGCTGGTTGTACGTGATGCCTCTACCCTCCCCATTCCAGCACAGCCGCCCTCTGACAGCCCCTTGCTGGCAGCAGGGTTCCTGTGGGATAAAGCATAGTCGAGGACCTCTCCTTGCTTTAGCAGCGTTCCCGTACCTGGTTCATCCCGCTCTGCTGAGGGGCGCCTGTTTCTGTAGGACTCTGCAGGTACAGGACTGTTCTTCGGGGTTACGGCTGTTGGCCCTGGCTCTACAGTGAAAAGCAGATGCTGGAAATCCAAGGTGAGGAACCTGGAGGTGAGTTTATAACCAGCTGTCATTGTTGCCTTTGCTCCTCGGCATGAGTGTGGCAGCGGCTGGACCAGGATCCCTGTGTGGGCTGTGGGGTGAAGGGGGTGAGGTGCAGCCATGCCGGCCTGCCCACAGATACAGCTGCAGTGCTGCAGGAGCGGGGCCTGCTCTGCTGTGCCATCCCACTGGGACCAGCTCCAGCGAGGAGGAGGCTGGCTCTGCCCTGTGTGTTCTGGCTTCCTTCCTCCTCTCTGGAGGCCCCAGAGCCCCTGTAGTTCCCCCATCCAACAGGCCGTGGTGCCCAGGCCTCGCAGCGCCCTGGGCCTTGCCCGCACCCAGGCAATTAAAGACCAGCTAAAAACAGACACCAACATGAGCTCTGTGCCATTTTTAGTGGCTTTCAGCTGTGGTTAACTCCTTACACAGCATCTGGAGGGAGCAGTGTGCCCGGCTGCTCCACTCTTCCTGCCCTGTTCCTCTATGGCCAAGCCAGCGGCCTGCTGTGACAGCCCCAGGGGCTCGAGGCTGTGCAAGGCCTGCAGGCTGCTGTGGGTCTGCACAGCCTGTGTTAGCAATGGGCTCCATTGCAAGGATGTAAAATACTTCACACCGCTGAGGTGCAAAAGGACCTGGGGAATGGAATTTTGATCCCTGGGCTTCGGGCTCAAGTCATCTGTGATTTGTTATTAGGGAAAAAGAGGTAAAACAACCCCGGTGTTATCAGCAGTCAGCTTAAAGGGGCCGGAGTCTTTTAAACTGTGCTGGATCCAGTCTATATAAAACACTAAATGGGAGAATGAACGTATGACAAAAGCTCACTGGTTTCTGGAGCAGCATAATGTGTTTTAATGGGGGCTCTGCAACTGATGACCCCTGCCCTTCCTATGGACCTTCTGCAGCATGAAAATATAGAATCAGGCAAATGGATTAAAACCCCAGTGTACAGGCTATACTAGGATGATCCTTTCCTACACTGACCCATACCCCTTACTGCAGATTTTTCCTCTGCTTTCCTGTGTGATTTGCACACAGCCAGCAGCCAAGCTTGGAATCTTATCTGGAAGCAATGGGAATGCAATCAAAATATGTAAACTCTACTTTTCACTCCACATGATCAGTCATTTCCACCATTTCTTATTACAAAGTATAAATTGATACATGAAAAAAAGGATTATTTTCCTATGATTTACCATATTTTTGTCTTGAGTGCAAATGTAAAACCCTAAGATTACAAAACTTAGTATCTATGAAGAACAAATAAGCCCAAAATTCTGCTAATATTTTTTTTCTCCTCACAGTCTCAAACCTGTTTACTTAATACTTTGTTTGCTAGTATCTGTAGCGTACTGCGGATATCATTGTGACTGCTCAACATGCAGCACAAATTCAAAACACTTTAGAGAAGGCAGTATAGGATTGCCTTTCATTCCCTCCTCAGGTAAATTAATTGTAA